>MU376289.1:0-106902 GCA_022495205.1 Hypoxylon sp. FL1150 | reverse complement strand
TTTTTAATTTTATTTTAATATATTTTTATATTTAATTTTAATTTTTATTTTAAAAATAATTAAATAATTAATATTATTTTTTAAATAAAAATTAAATTATAAATTTATTTAATATTTTTTATTTATTAAAAATAAAAAATATAAACTTTTTAATTATATATAATAAAAAAATTATATATATATTAATATATAATTTAAATTTTTTAATTTATTAGATATTTTAATTTTATTATTATTATTTTTTTTAAAATATAATTTATAATTAATAAAATTTAAAAATATATATAAAAGTATTAATCCCTATACTTTAAAATTTATAATAATAAAAATTAAAATTAATTAAAAATTAATTTTTTTTATTTTTATTTTTAATTTTATATTAGGGCTTTTTTTAATATTTAATTTCTTTTTTATAATAATTTTTATAAAAAAAATAAGAAAGAAATTTAGCTTAAATTTAACCATATGAAAATTTTTTATATTTTTTAAAGATAAAAAAATAATTTTAAGAGGTTTTATTATAATATATATATCATTATTAATATTAAAAATTATATTATTAAAGTTTAAAATAAATCTTTTTATAATATATTACATATTATTAATCATTTTTAATTTTTAATAATAATTTTTAATTATATTAATAAATATTTTTTTAATAAATAATAAATATATTAGGATTTTAATATTTAAATTATTTATTTTTATAAATATTATTTTAAAAATTATGATTTTATTTATAAATTTAAAAATATAATTTAATAAGAAAATCTAAATTTTTTATTTATATTTTTAAATAAAAGTTAATATAATATAAAAATTTATAGCGTAGCATATGAAATTTAAAAAGTAAATTACTTTTATATCCGGAGTTAATTTAATATTATTTTTTTTAATTAATTTAATATTTAATAATTTAATATTTATAAAAATTTAATTATTATTTTATAAATAATTAAATAAAAATTTAAAAATGAAATCTTATATTTATATTTACTATTAAAAAATAATAATAAATGTAAATTTTAATTATAATAAATAATTAATATAATAATTATTTTTTTTCTAAATAAATATTTTTTTTATTACTTTCTAAATATTTTAATTAATAGATATTTTTATATATAATAATAAATGCTTAATTATAAGATTAAATTAATAAAAATTTTTATAAAAAATAATAATTAATATTTTATTAAAATTAATTCCTAATTAATCTTAAGCTAATTATAATTAATTATTAATTTTACTTAAAAAAAATCTTATTATTATAAAATATTTATTTATAATAAAAATATTAAAATCTTTTTAAATTATTACTTTTTTAAATATTATTTTTTTTTTATTTACTTAATATTAATTAATATTAATAATAAAATATATTATAATACCATTAATATTTATAATTATATTCCTAAATATAATTATAATTAAAATATAATAGCATTATTCTTTTATTTTTAAATTTAATATTAATATATATATAATAATATTTTTATTAGTATTTCCTTAACTATTAAAATAATAAAACAATTAGGAAATACATTTAACTTATATTTCAATTAATAATTTAGTTAATTTATATTAAATTTAATTTATATAATTTAAATATTATAATATAATATC
Organism: Hypoxylon sp. FL1150; assembly: GCA_022495205.1. Lineage (NCBI taxonomy): Eukaryota > Fungi > Ascomycota > Sordariomycetes > Xylariales > Hypoxylaceae > Hypoxylon > Hypoxylon sp. FL1150. Next base: position 105,276 of record MU376289.1, on the reverse strand, counting down.
TAAAAATATAATTTAATTAATATTAAAGCTTTTATTTTTAATTAAAATAACATTTAATTTTATCTAAATAATACCAAAAATATAATTAATTATAATATATATAAATTAACCTAAAGTAATTTTTAATAGCTAAATAAAAAGCGAGTTATAATTTATTTTAAAAAGTTCTAAATTAAATAAAATATTTTTTACTAAAAATATAATATTTATAAATTTTATTAATTCTTTATTATTAATTCTTATTATCTTAGTGAATTTATATTAATTAAAAATTTTTAATTATTTTATCTAAATTTAATAATTTTTTATCATAATTTTCCTTTTTTAATTTTATTTTAATAAAATATTTAAACTTCTTAAGTTAATATTTTTAATAATTTTATAATAAAATTTAAGCTTAAATTTAATAAGAAAATTATACATTTTCTAATAATTACTAATATATAAAAAATAACTTAACTTTTTAAACCCATTTTTAAATATAAATATAATAAGAATTTTAAATATTTTAATATATAATTAAATATTATTAATAAAAGCTTAGAATTTTTTAATTTTATATAAGTTTTTCATTTCTTTATTTTTATTATTTAATATATTATAATTATTATTAAAATTATAAATAATATTAATATTAAAGTTATTTTTTTTTATTTGAATAATCTAAATTAATTTATTACGTTAGGCATTTTTTTAATTTTTTTTTATTAAATTAAAATTATTATTATAAAATTAAATTTAATTAGGAATATTTATAAGAAATTATTTATAAATATTTATAATGGATTTAGATTTAATATATAAAAAATATTCTTATGATATAAAAAGTCTAAAACAAATTATTATTAAATAATAATAAATTTCCTCCTCCTTAAAATCTAAAAAGTATTATCCTATTAATAAAAAAATAAATATATAACTCTTATTCATAATTTGCTAGTAATATTTACTTGATTTTCAAAAGCTAATAAACTTAGCATAATAATTAAAAAAATAATTTAAATGAAATATAATTTATATTATAAAAATATATTTATATAAGCATATATTTTTAAAACTAAGCTTATGATATATATAAATCTAAATAATATTTGGTTTGATATTTTTTAAAAAGTAATTGATATTTTTTTTAATATTATTAATTTATTTATTATTAATAGCCTAAATAATTAAATATTAAAAATAAATTTATTACCTATGAATAATATAATATATTATATTATAATATAATTAAGATTAATCATTTATAAATAAATAAATTAAATTATAATTAAATATAGAATTATAAATTTTAATAATAAAAATCTTTTATTCTAAAAATATTTTATTTATGATTTTAAATATAAAACTTTAAGTAATTTTAATTTTATTTTTAATGTTAATAAAAAAAAGATATTATTTTAAATAATTATAAATTAATATAATTAAAATGTAATGTTAATTTATAAGGCTTTTTTTTTTAATAATATAATTAGTAATATATATTAATAAAATAAAGATTTATAAGGCGGTAAAAATTTAAATAAAATTATAATTATATTATAAAATAATAATAATTATTTTATTCTAATAATAATAATTAATAATTTAATATTTAATATAAAAAATATTATTCTTATTAATGTATATTTATTCTATTAATACCTAAGGATAATTAAATTAATAAAACCATATATTTTTATCTAGATATTTTTCTTTTTATTTTTTAATATATTTAAAATAAATAATATAATACTTATACTTTTAAGAATTATACGTTACAAATTATACCTTATTTTCTTATTTAATTTTAAGAATATTAATATTATTTATAAAACAATCTATAGGTTTTATATAATTATTATTATCACACTAATATTATTCGGCAATTTTATTATTAAAAAATACTTAAAAATATTTATTAATTTATCGTAAGAAATTAGCTTTATCTTTTTCTATTCTATAATTATAAAAATTAATTAAATAACATTTTAAATCGATATTTCCATAAAACCATATGAATTCATATAAATAAAAAAAAAATCAACCATTTATTTCAATAAATTTAAAATATTAAAATATAAAACTAAATATATTATTTTTTATTAAAATTTAAATAAATTTATCAAAAAAAAATTTACATATATATATAAAACTATTTAATAAAAATAATAAAATCTTAATTAATTTCCTTAATTTCAATAACTTTAATTTTAAAAATATACATATTAAATTTTTATTATAATTTATTAATATATTATTTACTTTAAAATTTACATTTTATTTCTATATAAATAAGTAATAATATATTATTAAAATTAATTATAAATTAAATTATAAAAGGGTTAAATCTTATGATTATACTTTTAAATTTATTCCGAATAACCATCTTTTTTTTATTTAATAAAAATTATATTTTATTATAAATATGAATTTTTTAAATTATAATTTTTAATTTAAAATCATTAATATTCCTACCATTTTAACATTTACTCTAAGCTTTTAATAAATACTTTTTAATTATAATTTCGGATAAATTTTTAATCTTTTTAAATATAAAATAACTTATATAAGCTTAAATAATATAAATATTAATAATTTGTATTTATTAATTAAAAATTAAAAAAAGGAATATAAAATAAATAATAATTATAACTTTATATTAATATAATATAAAAAAAATCTATATTAACTTGCCAAAATTTTTCTTATTATATAATTTTAATTTTACTTTATTAATATTATTAATAAAAATAAGATTATTAATATTATATAAAAAAAACTTAATAAATATAAAAAAAAAAAAATTTAGATTATAAAGATTTAAAAATTAAATACCTAATAAGATTTATAAATAAAATTATTTATTATTTAAATAAATGGAAATATTTTTTCTTTTAAAATTAAAATTATTATAATTAAATTTAATATTAAAAAATTATTTAATGAATTTTATCCTTTAAATATTAATAATTTTTTTTGCAAAATTAATAAACCTAAAAGTTATAATTATTATTAAAATTTCATTTAGAATTAATTTTAATATAATAAATTTATAAAATATATAATTATGATTTAAATTATAAATATTATATTTTAATATAAGATTTTTTATATTTTAATAAGCTTTAATCTAATTTTATTTTATATAATTAGGATTATTTTTATATATATCTTTGGGATTAATAATATTAAAAATTATATTATTAAAAAATATATTATTATTATCTATATAAAAAATATTTAAAATATATAAAAATTATTTAAAGGTAAAAATTTTATCGGTATTTAATAATTTCCTAAATTTATTAAATATAAAATTAAATTTTTTATTAAAAATATAAATTAATTTTTTAATAAATTCTTTTTTAATATTAATAATATAAATAAATTTATCAAAAATATCAAGAAATAAAAGATTATTTTCACTTTTTTTCTATATATTTTAGAATTTTTTATCAAAATAAATATATATATAAAAGTAATTATATTTAATTAATTATTATAAAATAATTATTATAATAGATTTTTATATAATAAAATAAAGGAAAAGATTTTTTTTTTTAAATTTAAATTAATTATATCATATAATATATATATCCCTAAGAATATTTTTTACCTTATAAAAAAAAATATTAGTTATTTTATATATATTATTAATAAATATAATAATATAATTTTTTATTAACTTATAAACGAAATTAAATAATTTATTATTTATTAAATTAATAGTTTATTTTACAATCATATTAAAAGTAATAATAATAAATAAGAAATATTTTTTAATAACATTAAAAGCTTTTATTTCCTTTGGAAATAAATATTTATAAAAAATATATAATATATTTAATTAATAATTATTTAATATCTAATTTTTATTAATAATAAAAAGGTATTTATCATAAATATATATTTAATGGGTACTAAGAAAAAAGTAATTTAAATAATTAAATTAATAAAAAATTTTATCATAATTATTTAAATTTTAATCGGTATTTTTTTTAAAAGGTTTTAATAAAATATTATAAAAATAATAGGGAAATTTATTAAAATTTTTTAAATATATATTAAATTTAAAGTATTAAATAAAATAAAAATAATACTAATTAAAAAGTAAAGTTTTTTTTATATGTGATTTTCTCTAAAAATTTTAAATAAAGCAAGCTTAATATTAATTATTAATAAATTAGAGGTAAGTTTTTTTATTAAATTCTTATTATTTATTTTAAAATTTATTATCTAAATTATTAAAAAGATTTTAAATTATATTAATAATTAAATTTAATTTTAAAAGCAAAGTATTTTAATTTAAAAAAATATTCTTTTAAATTAATATTAGAATATATATATAAAAATATAAATATAAAATAATTTAAAGTTAAGAAATATTATATTAAATATTAGCTAATATATATATATAAAAATCCTAATTAATAAAAAAATATTTATAAAATTATAAATTAATATTATTAGGATTTAAATTAACATTAAAATATCTATAATTTTAAAGTTAAAATTAAATTAAATTAAAAATTACTTTAGGGTTTTTTTTTATTCTTTATTAAATTCAAATTAAAAAAATAAATATTAAAGTTTGTAAAATATTTATTATAAAATAATTATAAAAATAAAATAATATAATAAAAATAAGAAATTAAAATATTAAATAAATTTATAATCTAATTATAAAATTTATATAAAAAAAATATAATAATAAAAATAAAATCTTATAAGGATAAAAAAGTTAGGCTTAATATTAGATAAAAAAATTTAGGTATTTAATAATTTAATAATAAAAAATTTATTAATTTATTATAAAAATATTTATTATTAATAAATAAAATAAATATAATAATAAATAATAAAAAAATAATATTAATAAAGAAAGAATTTAAAATCTTATAAATTTATAAATAAATAAAAATTATTATAATAATAATATTAAGGATAAATAAATCATAGAATTTATAATTAAATTAATAAATGGTAATTTATATAAAATTATATTTAATAAAATAAAAGAAAGATATCTTAAGAATAAATTAATTGATAGTAATATATCTAATATTAATATTAATAATCTAAATATGCTATTTCTTAATAAAAAAAAAATTAGAAATAATAGAAAATAAAAAAAAAATAAAATGTTATTTAATAAATTTTTTATTAAAATATAAGAAAAACTTAGTAATATTATAATAAAAAATATTAATTAATATTAAGCTAGGGGGGGAAATTGAAAATATATTTAGAAAAATAAATAATCTAAAAGATATAAAATATTAAATAAGATTTACATAAAATTAATTTTATTTATATTTAAAAATTTATTATTATTAGATAAAATATTATGATTAAATTTTAAGGTTTAAAAAAAATAAATTATAATTTAAAATTTATTAAATTAAATAAGGAGGTTATATTTTCTTAGGTTTTAATAAGATTTGCCTTAAAAAACTTTTAAAAACTTTTAGTTTTATTCGTAGTTTTTTAGGGGGGGATATTATAATATTAAAATTTAAAATAAAATAAATATGATATTAAAAATATAAGTGTAATTTAATATAAATTTAAGTGGAATCAAAATAATATTTAAATTTAAAATAAATTATAATTTTAATTATAAAATAATATAATTAAGAAATAAATAATAAATTATAATTATTAAATAATAAATTAAATATTTTATTATATTATAATAGGAAAAATATTTATAATTAATATTAATATAAATTATTATAAAAAAAAATGGAAATATATATGATTAAATAAATATTAATTTAATTTATTAAAAGATAAAAAATTAGAAATTAATATTAAATAAAAATATAATATTAAAAAAAAATTTAGTAATAGTAATAATAAATTAAGAAATTAAAATAATAATAATATTAAATTAGAATAAAATAAAATATTTTCCTATTATTATAGCTAAAAAGGGAAAAAATAGTATAATATATATTAAAAAATATATTTTAAATATAAAAATATTAATTATAATAATATAAAAATATTTTAAAATATAAAATATATAAGATATATTAGTATTTAAGTAAATAAAATTTAAATAATTATAAAAATAAATTTATAAGCCTTAAAAAATATATAATATTAATATTTTTTTAATTTTTTTTTAAATTTTTTCTTTGAATTTTATATATAATTTTCTTTTTTTTAATTTTATAGATTAAAAAAATTATTTTAGTTTATTTTTTATTATTAATATATTATAATAAGATTAATATGGTAATAATTTTAAAGGCTTTGATTTTAATATTAATTTTAAAATATTAATATTAAATATTAATAATATTTATTTTAAAAATTAAATTATTAAGTATAATAAATGGATTTTTAAATTTAATTTTTATATTAATATTAATTTTATAAATATTTCCGATATAAATAATAATACCATTAATATAAATATATTTAAAAGTATTTATAAATTTATTTTAATTATTTATATTTAATATATAAATAATTTTTTTTATAATAAAAAAGATATTATTTTAATTTAAATAATTATATGCCTTTGGGTATTTAAAATTAATAATGATTTTAATTTTTATTAAATATTATTAATAATATTAATATAAAATATCTAATGGTAAATTTTATTAAATTTAATATATATGTAATAATTATTAATATAAATAAATTTGATTTTAAATTTTCCTAGGGTAAAATTTATATTTAAAAAAAATAAATAAGTTATTTATTCTTAGGAAAAATTATTTATAATCCTAATTTAATAATTTTAAAATTAAGTTAAAGAAAATTATAATAATTATAATTATATGGATTTTTAATTAAATTAGCTTTTTTTTTTAATAAAATGAATAATAAAGAAAATTTATTTATTAAAAAAACTTATAATTTTTATATTTATATATTTATAAATATATATATTTATAAAAAGTATAAATAAATTTTAAAAAGTATAAATTTTATTTTTATATTAAAAAAAAAATAATATATTTATTATAAAAGTAAAATTATTAAAATATTAGATAAATCATTAATTAATTTTATTAGTTATGATATTAATATTATGAAAAAATATATTTTATTTTATATTGTGATTTTTAGAAAAATTTTTAAATTTATATTAGTATTATTTTAAGAAGTTTTAAATAAAAATGAATTTTTTAAAATATTTAATAATAAAAAAGATAAGGAAATATTCTAATAAATAAAATTAATAAGGAAAATATAAATTCTTAGTAAAAAAAAATAAAAATAAAATATTATTTATATATTAAATATTTAATATTATATTAAAATTATAAAAAATAATATTAAATTATTTATTAAGAAATTGAAAATTAAGTAAGAATTTTAATTAATTATAATTATAAAAGTTAAAAATAAAAAAGTAAAAATATAATAAAAATAAAATAAAAAAAAATTATATTAATAAGGTAAAAAATAAATAAAAAATAATAAAAAAATAAAATAAATTAAAAATTATAATAAATTAATTATATAAAAATATATTTAAATAATTAATTATAATTTATAAATGTAAATAAATTTTTTTATATAAATTTATAATTTAAAATAAAATATAATATATATATATTTTGAGTTTTATTATTCGTACCGGTTAAAATTACTATTAAAAGTTTATTTGCATCGATATATATTTTAAAATCGAGGGCGATAAAACCTTATATTTAGCTATTATATTTGCTATATATATAACCTAATAATTTTATAAAATTAATTTTAATTCTTTGATAATTAGGATTATTTAATTATTAATTTAATTACATTTTAAATAAATTAAATTATATTATCATATAAAAAATAAGTGTAAAATTATTTCTAAATATAAAAATTTAATATGATATTTAATTATGTGATATATCTAAATTATTTATATATTTAATATTTAAATTTTAATAATTTTCTTAATATTTAATATATAAATTTATAAATAATATTATTTAAAAAGGATTAAAAATTAAAATAAAATCAATATTTTTTATAAATTTAAATGATTTTTAATAAAAAAATATATATATTAAATTATTAAATATATAGTTTATATGGTTTCTAAAAAAGCGGTTACGTAATGACCTTTTATATAAAAAACCTTGAATTTAATACCACTTTTAAAAATGATATTATAATATAATATAACCTAATTCATTTGAAGCGTAATTTAATTAGCATTGAAATGATATAAATTATTAAAAATTTAGAGCCGATTTCGCGAAATTATTCGGTTATAAGCTTAGTGGTTATAAATAAGGTTTTATCGCCCTCGATTTCAAAATGTATACCGGTATAAATAAACCTCCGATAGTAATTCTAACCGGTACGGATAACAAAACTCTATATTTTATAATTAATATAATAAATAAAAATAATTTATAAATTAAATTATATTATATTAAAATATAATTTAAAATTATATATATAGAAATTAATATGGAAAAATATTATATATTTTATTATATAATTATAATATAATAAATAAAAAATTAAAATTTATTATATATAATAAAAAATAAAAATAAAAAATATTAATTATAAAATTTTTAAATAATATTTATAATTAAATTTATTTAATAAAATTACTTTTTTTTTATAAGCGATTTATTTTTTTTTAAATTATTATTTAAAAAAGAAAAATTAAAATTAAAAAATAATTTTTATATATATAATATTTAATTAATAAATATAATTAATATAAATTAAATAAGAATTTTACCTAAATGTTTAATATATTAAAAGATATTTGCTTATTATAAAATATTAAATATAAAAATAAAGTAATTAATTTTAAATATTATTAAAAGCATTTATAAAAAAATTTCACTAAGATAAATCATATATACTAAAGCCATTTTAATAAAAAAATTAAACTTATAATTTATTATTTTAATATAATAATTATTAATTTTTCCTTATATATATTTTATATAATAAATATATTTATCATTTTTAATTTAAAATATTATTTTATTTTTTATAATCTAAAAATACTTTTTAATTATATTATTATTAAATAAAATAAATATATAAAATAGATAAAATCTAAAAGCTAAATATATTAATAGATTATTATTTATAATAATATTAAAAGTAAAATTTAACTTTATAAATACATTTATTTCTAATAATTTCTAAAAGTTATTATTAATAAATTAAAGTTTAATTAAATTTAAATAATATAATATTTAATTTAAAAATAAATATAGAATTTATTAATATTAATAAATAAAATTACCATTTTAAAATAATTAAGCGGTTATATTTTAAATAATTAATAAATTTATTTTTATTTTTATATATAATTTTAAATTTATAATTAAATAGAATTTTATAATATTAAAAATATAATTTAATATGATAATAAAATATTAATTTTATTATTATTTTTTATTCAAAAAACTTATAAATATATAATAATTTAAAAAATATAAAAATTATTTATATTATAAGGTTTATAATTTCCTTTAATTATAATATAAATATAATATTTTTTATGATTTAGGTTTATAAATTAAAATTTAAAATAGTAATTTTCACTATTAAGATTTTCGGAATTATTATCTATAATATAAATTAAAAAAGTTTTTAATAAAATTATTATAATAATAAAATATTTAAATCTATTTAAAAATTAAATCGTTTTATATTAATAAAAAATATTTATAATAATACCAATGAAAATAACTTATAATCTTAAGCTTTAAAAATCTTTTAAGGATAGAAATTCCTAATTAAAAATGAAAAGTTTAGCTATTAAAAGAAATTAAAATTAAATGTAAATGAAAAAAAAATAATATATATTAAAAATTAAAATTTAAAAATTATAAAAGAAAAAAAAAGAATTTATAAAAAAAAATAGGATAATTAAATTTTTATATTAATTTATTTAAATTATTAGTATTATCCCATTTATTTATTATATATTAATATTTATTATTAAAAAAAAATTATATATATTTTAATTTAATATAAATAATATTATTTTAATTTTTAATTTTAATTTAAAAATAATTATATTAGATAATAATTATAAAATAATTAATTTAAAATCCTAAGTATAATTACCTAATTAATAAGTAAAAAAAAAAAAATAAATTAATATTTAATAATATTTAAAATTAAATTAATTATATTTATAATAATTATATTTTAATATATTAATAAAAAGATTTTATAATATTAATATTAATTATTATTTACCTAGGTATTTAGGTATATATTAAATGGAAATAAATTATTTAATTAAAATTTAAAATATAAAAATTAAATATATTTTTAAATTAATATTTATTTTAAATTTTAAAATAATAATAGATTTTAAATAAATACCCATAATTTTAAAAAAATAAAAACCTAAGTTTTTTATATTTATAATAAAAGAATTTTATTTATTATTAATCGTATTTTTTTATTTATTTTTTTAATTATATATTTTAAAATATTAAAACGATATTTATATAATAAGTTATTTTTTTCCCTAAGGAATTAATATTAATTTTTCTTAAAAAAAATTAATATATATTATCTAAGATATCTAAAAATAAAATCTTTATTTAATTTAAATTTATTTAATTATAAAATAAATAAGTAAAATGATATTAATTATAAAATATTATATTATATTTATTATATTTTAATTAGAAATATATGGTAATTTTCGGAAAAATATAATTATAAAATAAAATATACTTATTAATTTAAAAATAATCCTTATTTTTTAATAATTTAAGAAAAAAAATTTATAAAAATATTAAATAATAATATTATTTTTCTTAGATATTATTAGTTTTTTATTTTAAAGTATAATAAAATATTAATTATTTATTTATATTTAATATTAATAAAATAAATAAAATCAAATAAATATATTATTTATCTAAATTTTAATAAATAAGAATTTTTAAATGAAATATTTTTATTATAAAAAATTATTAAAAATATAATAAAATAAATAATAATTATAAATAAATTTATAATTAGTATTTTAAGAAAATATATAAATTTATTAAATATTAAAATAATTAATAAAATAGATAAAATAAATATAATTATTTTACTTATAATTTGCGATATATTTAATGAAATTTATTATATTATAAGAAATTTAATTAGAATATTATTAGGCTATATGTTATTAAAAATAATATCGTTATAATTTAATAAATTTTATTTATATTAAAATTTAATTTTATTATTATTAATTAATAATCTTTTAAATAATTTTAAAAATATTATATTTATTTATAATAATATTTATTTTTTATTTAATTATAATTATTTATATATAATCTTAAAAATAAAAAGAAATTAAAATGGTAATGTTACCGCTTTTAATGATTATAATTATTTATATTATAAATATATTATATAAATATATATGTTAATTTTATTTGGAAAGTTATATAATAGAAATTAATTAATATTCTAATAATATTATAATTTAAAATGTTTTTTTATTTAATAAATTTTAATTAAATATATTTTTATATATTTTATTTAAATTATTATAAATAATAAAATTATATTATTACTTAATGATAAAAAAGTTAAGAAAATATTTTTTAATATATAAATTTATAAATTTATTATTAATTAAAAAAATATAATAATTGAAAAAAAAATTAAAAATAATAATTTTAAATTATAAATAAGGGTAAAATTTATAAATAATTAGAATAAAAAATATTAAAATAAATAAAATAAAAGACCAAGGATAAATAATAATAATATAAAAAAAAAAAATAAAAGTTAATTTAAATTAAAAAATAATAATATAAATATTACGTTAGAATTTTTTATAATATTAATTAAATTATATAATAAAATATTATATTATAAGTTTTTTAATAATATAATAATTAAAAATATGAAAATTAAATTAAAATTTAATATTAATAATAATAATAAATTTTTAGATAATGAATTTATAAATAATAAAATTTTAAGCGATAAATTAAAAGCGAAACGAATAAAAATAAAATAAAATTTATAGCGTATTAGGAATAATTTTATTTATTTTATTATTATATATTATATGAATTTAATTTTATTAATTAAAAATGTTATTAGTAATTTAAAAAATATATAAAAAAATATAAAATAAAATTTTAATAAATATAAATTTAAAAATATTATAAAATAATAAATTAATATAAATTAATATTAAATTTTTATAAATAAATTTTATAAATATAAATAAAATTAAAATGTAAAAAATATATTAAATATTTATAAGATTTATAATAAAAAATATAATAAGAAATTTAATAAATTAATAAATTATTTAAAAAAAATAAATTATAATATAAATATAAATATATTATATTATAAGTAATAAAATAAAAAAATATTTTAAAAAATTTAATATTATAATTTTATTTAGATCTTTGATTTTTTAAAAAAAAAATCAAAGAAATTATAAGCTTAAAAATTATCTAAAAATTAGGCTATTATGGTCCCCAGGGGGGGCCCTTGCATTTAAATTTATTAGCTCAAGGGATTAAGCCAATGAGGGAGAGGCTATGACGAAAGTGGACCATCATTTGGACCCTGGAAATCTTTGGAAAATGCAGGGTCCAAGTTAGCCAAGCAAGGGTTGTCTGGGGTAGATGGTACCTATGAAGTGATATTATGTCATCCTAGATTTAAATCCTAGCTACATACCTAGTTGTCAACAGCTAGCAGCTTACCTACATACTCGCGCCTGTCAGCTTCAAACTTCAAGCTGCGTAGTTCCTTACGTAATTAACATGCTTTATCACTTTGGATAGGGCCACATGTTAAATCCAGGTCCTCGGGTTTATATTGTGACATCTTTCTTAATCGGCGACCTACGCCTGATTATGGCGCAGACTCACATCTCGTTTCGAGGTCTTTAGACACCTCATCACGAGGGCGCACCATCGAATACGGTCCGTCATGATCTATGGTCAAATCATCGTACAGCTGATACCCATCGCGACGCTCGTCGCCGGGCGGCACCTCCAAGTCGAAGTACCACAGCGTCTTAGCTCAAACGAAACCGAACCCCAGGTAGGCCATTGCCTTGCTGGCGCACCCGCGCAGCCCGACCTAGAAGGCGGCAAAGGCCCTTGTTCATGACCTTCCTCTGCACCTCGGGTGTCTCTGACGCCAGCCACCGCTCCGGCCTGAAGGCGAAGGGGTCCGGGAAGTACTTCTCGTTATTGTGCAGCGCGTAGATATTGACGCCGACGCCGACTCCACGCGGCGCCACGTGCCCGTCAATGACGAGCGGCGCGGGATCCCTTCTCGACTAGAGACTGCTCCCGCCGCAGCGTGCCGGGGTGCGGCGGCTACATCCACAGCGCCTCGTCGATGTAGGCGCGGAGGAACTGACAAAGTTTGAACGTGATATATGCACTACATACCATGCGACGCCTTCTAGGGTGTTGAAAACTAGCTTGTTAGGCCCAGTCTAATCACAGGACCTTTGGTAAGTCACGGGGTTGGTTTCTTTACCTACCTAGGTAGTAAATGCGCTTGTATACGAAGTGCCTACCCAAGGTATCAAGCAACCTACCCTACTCGTACTCTAAGTGAGCATAACTTGTAGCAAGATGGAGGCTTCTAGACTACTGGAGCAAACTGCTCAAGTTATTCACACTCAAGTCATAGATTAATCCGAATCAACAATTAGTTGCTTTCTAAAGCTGAATCCCACTCAGCAACCATATAGTAGTCTATCATACAAGCGACATGGAAAGGCCGCCAATATCGCCACCTATTACGGCAAAGCTTGTAAATAATAAGGTAAAGAAAGGATCATATCAAAGGTAATTGATTAAACAATCCCTATCAATTGACTACTTAACCCATATAGATTATGAGTATTACATGCTAATGGCGATGTAGTCAAAAGTGTTATAATAATGCCAGTTAACTTTATAGAAAGTATCAAAACGGCGAGCCTAGTATGGACTCTATAACCTGCTAATTACCAACGCATCCCTCCATTTTGACAAGCTATGATTCTACGCACGCCTCAATTGACAGAGGTGCTACCAATTTGCGACGTTACAGCTGAAAGGAAAATGCGATAATCAATTGAAAACCTCAAGTCTATGAATTATTCTGAGAGTTCAACCTTATTGATATCTTATCGATAAACTTGATGGCATACCTCAGCTTAATGTTCCATTACAAACTGCCGCTTCCGAAAAAAAAAAATTTTGTTAACGTCCTCGTCGGCTGTATGCCTATTCACGTTTGTCTGATCGAGCGGCACATGCTGTAGGTGTCGCTGATCTTAACCAGTTGGGGGGCCGGGTAGTTTCTTAAAGGGTGAATCAGAAGTCTGTCTGTAGCCAGTCTTGATTATCAACAGACCAGATCAAAAACGAAAGTCCCGCCACTGCTATCATAAGCCGGGCTACATAAGTCGCAAGTAATCCAGCAGCATAAAGGCGACATCACGTAAAAGAGACAGGCTTAACATTGTGAATATGTTCAGAATGATTGCTTTCCAGTACGTTGACAGGCAAAAAGACAACGGTGTAAACCCAGCTGCGCGGCACCATGATGTAGCTTCGAATTTCTCATGAACAGTTACTAAACAAATATTTATTCTAAATACCTACTTCTATATAGGCGATACCTAATCTTCAATGAAGGTCCGGGCAAAAAGTCCTGCAGAAGTCCTTTAGATACCTTAGGTATCTAAAGAACTTCTGCACCTAAGTACCTAGACATGGGGAAGAGTACTAGAGTACCTAAGCATTGCAGGCTATAGTACGGAGGGCAGGAATAACAAATCTCAAGAATAGCAGAAATAGCAGGAATGATTATTATTTATCTATTGGAAGAGATTTCAATAATAAAGAATCTAGCTAAATGTATTCATCATGTTAGAACTGTTCCAATTAATGATTCTAATGTGGTACTGCTTGCTTTACATGGCTCCTGAAAGTTAGATATTTTGTTTCTCACCTTTTCTTCCAAGAATAAGAGCTAACCTTAGTTAAACATTTTACGAAATATCACTGGTTTAACTCAGACTCGCCAAAAATACATCGTAAAAGATGCATCTGCCATGTATTGCCATCTATTAATCTTTCGATTCCCCAGTCTTCGCAAACAAACCAAGAAAAAAAAAAAGCGAAGTCCTCAATCTAACATGCCATTTCCGCCCCGATCTATACGTAAACGCCTTATGATGAGAATCCTCTCTCTCTTTCTCTCTCTATGCGTCTCGTGGACTCGGACTATGATCCAGGATGTCCCAAAAATACCCTGCGCATTCTACTGTGATGATCCACCTTATCCTTTTAAGTCGAGTGAATCTAAAGGGCGAAGAACAACGACAACAACAATGACGAAAACCACAACCAGTCGCTCGAGGATTGGAAAAACGCGCCCGTCAAACTCATGCAAAAGGATACTCCCTCCCTAATAGTGAAAACGTCGCCTACTCCTCGTCATCCGTATCCGGCGGGTGGGGCGTGCCCTTGGGACTGTTGAGCCACTCGATATGGCGCAGTCTTCGTCGGACCTCCTGCTCCTTCAGCTCCTTCTTGGTCTTCTTTCGCTTCTTCTTGGCCTTGAACTTCAGGGGCACGTTATCCTCGACGCTGCTGTTGACAGCGCTGCTTACGGCGCTGCTAGCTGCGGTGCTGTTGACGCCGCTGGTGAGGGCACTTGTGACGCCACTGCCAGGCTTGCTATCCTCGAACCGATCCATCGCGATCGAAGCATTGCCTTTCAAAACCATGCGACCGTCGTTGATATGCCACTGTTCGCTTGCCAGCGCGCCGACGAACTCTTCATTGTGAGAAATCATGACCACACCACCCTTGAAGTCTCGGATGGCAACCGCGAGACCACCAAGAGAGTCACGATCCAAGAAGTTAGTAGGCTCGTCGAGAACAAGCAAATGTGGGTTGTTCCACATGGCTCCCGCAATGACGACCTTGACCTTCTGACCTCCCGACAAGCTGCCGATTTCGTTGTGGTTCGCAATTTCGGGGTCGAGACCGAGATCCTCAAAGTGCTTAGAGATGACGGTAGGCTGAAGCTCTCGGTAACCGAGACCTTCACGGGATGCCTCATGATCATCAAATTCTTGCACCAGTTTGTCGAATCCCCATTCCAAAAGTGTTTCGCGAGATACCTGTGAGTTGTACTTCGGTAGCCATGCATGCCATTTTCTGAATAACATTAGTACCAAAACTAAGGAACTGGATTCCAGTGACAAACTTACACTTCGTATTGGAAGGTCTTCTTATACTTCTGACGACCAACAAGGGCCTCAAGCTGTCGAGCACCCTTTCCGTCACCAAGATCAATCGGCTTCTCCATCTGCGCCTTGTCCTTATCAGAAAGAATACGTGTCTGCTTCAAAAACACCTCTCGGTCATCTCCATTGGCGTATCGCCATTGCAGGTATTGATTCGGGGTTTTCTCAAGATGCATCTCGACGTGCTCAAGAGCGTGTTGCTTGATGTAACCAATTCGCAGGTTAGGGTGCTTCTCGACTCTTCCGCTAGTCGGAATCACTTCACCCGTCAATAACTTGATCAGAGTCGACTTTCCGGCACCGTTGGGACCGATCACGGCAACACGGGAAGACAAAGACAGCTGGCAAGAGACATCGGAAAGCGACGGCTTAGGGGCCTTCGGGTATTGGAAGGAAACGCCGGTCATTCGGATGATGGCTCGAGTTTGCGATTTGACACCGGTCAAGATACCAGGAGGCGGGAACTTGAATTGAACGTTGGAGGCAGAAAGAGTGTAGTAAGCCTTGGCTTCGGGGCGAATCTTGACAAAGTCGGACAAGTTACCCTTGAAATGGCCAAGTTTCTTTCCGGGTTCGTAGTGGTAGATGTCAGTCGTCACGTTATCAAGGAAACCTGAGTCGTGAGAAACGATTAAGCTGGTGATATCCGTATGGCTCTTGAGGTAGGATTCTAGCCAGGCAATGTTGGCAACGTCCAAGTGATTGGTAGGTTCGTCCAATAGCAAGACGTCGGCTTTTTGCAGCATAGCACGGGCTAGAGCGAGCTTCATCTTCCATCCTCCGGACAAGGAGCCGACCTTTTGTGCTTGCCTGCCCTCGGGACCAGCTGTAAACCCAAACTCAGCCAAGACCTCCGAAATCCTCTCTCTACCCTCGGATGCGATGGTCGGATCTTTAACCATGAAATCCAAGATGCTGATGTCGGCATCTTCACCCTGGTTGTGCTCAACGTAGCAGGTACGGAGAACGTCTTGCGGCGGGAAGCCTTCAAGCTTTCCACCAGCAATGCTCTTCATAAGCGTAGATTTTCCGGCACCGTTGCGACCGCAGAGGCCGTAGCGATGTCCTTTTAGAAGGCGCAGGTTGGTATGAGACAGTAAAAGCATACCACCATAAGCGAGCGAGAAATCCGCGTTGACGATTTCAGTTTCTCCATCATCTTCCTTCTCGGGTACACCATATTTGCGCTGGTCCTCGGCGACATAAAATTGGTGGACGGCCGAGGCAACAGCATCGCTAGCACCGGATTTATGCAACACATCCTTGAGATAAGGTGCAATCCTACCAAGGATCCGATCCACTTGTCGGTGGTTGGCATCCTCGGCCACCATTCCGCAGATGTAAGGGCGGGCCACCTTGTAGAATTCGAGATCGCCTGAGAGTCCACCGTTGTTCTTGATTTCGGAGTCCAAAACCTTGGCGACATCGTCTGCGGAGGTTCTCTCCACCACTGCGTTATCGTTACCCATAGCCTTGTCCATCACATCCAAGGCCCTAGTTGCCAACTCACGAACCTCTGGTAACGGTGCGCGGTTGACGACGTTCTTAATACCAGGCTGGAGTTTTGGTAAAAAGGTTCGCGCCTCGATGGGATCATGGACTAGCTTCGTCAAGTTCTCGGTAATTACAACAGTCTGTCGCAATACTTCTTGGGCGGTGCTGGGGTTGTTGAGGGTTCGCTCGAGGAAGGGGGTGAGAAGAGCGAGAACAGGAGACGTAACCTCGGCGACGAAGGTGGTTTGCGAAAGAGCGTGAATAGCCTTTTGGAGGGTCTGGGTCGAAGGATGGTGCATAGTGTCGACAAGCAGCGGAATCCTGGGAGCGACATCGTCGTTGGAGAGCAGAGTGGTAAGGGATTGCATGGTGACAACGGCTTGCTTCTCTACTTCGGACTTCAAGTCGTGCATGTTGCCTTCGACGATGGGGATCAAACTGGCCAGCTTGGCACCCATAGCTTCCCGAAGAATGTCTTTCTCCTGGGCCTGCTCCTTGGTGCAACCGATCTCCATCTTGGCTTTGTCAGCCATTTTTTGCATCAGCTTCAAGGCGCCAACGGTGCCCTGCCATTTTCCGGTTCTTTTCGAGAGGTAGGCGACGAGTGCTGGTAATAGGCCAACAACCATGGCCTCGGGGCTCAGGTGACCGACAAGCGCATCGAGTCCATATTGGGCGGCGTCGCGAACAACGGTGCCCTTGTCGGCTAAGGCGTCCAGGGCCAAGGATACGAGTCCTCCATCCTGGAGCAGGAAAACGACTTCGCTGAGAGGTTGTCGGGGAGGGAATTTCTCGAATAGGGCACCGAGAATATTCTGGGCGCTCTCGCGACGCAAGCCACTCTTCTTGTCAGCAGCGGCTTTTTTTACTTCGGCTAGGACGCCATAGGTTTGTAGACCTCGGAAGCCGACAGAGTTCAGCAAGACTTCGCAGAGACCATAGCAGGCATCGATTGAGGCGGCAGAAGTGGTGGCCAAGAATATTGTGTTGATTATAGAGGATACCTCTTCTTGTGATGGCGGGGGAGGGGCATCACCAGATTTGGCCACCATTAGTGGCGGCGATACTGGGTGAGGCATCGCGGAATGTCGGTGTCGGATAAAATCAGACCCAACCTAAACAAACGAAGGACAATTACGACCTGAACAGCCTGTGCAAAGGACTGTAAGTGATAAAAGGGTCAGTAAGAACTGCCCAAGATGCCCTTAGACGTGGGCTCTGAAAAGAGAATTAATTAATCCCAACGTCTAAATTTTTGTGAGAAATGTGTGAGAAATGTCAGATACCAGATTGCAAAAGCGCATTCAAAAAAAGGCGCCTTATCGGCCCAATGCCCCTCGAAATTTTTTTTTCTTAACTCTATCAAAGGGGTCCACTCTTAATGGCACCTAGCGCTCTCCTTAAGGTTCTCCTTGAGGTTTTATTCCGTATTGATACGTACCATTTGACGTTTTTCCCCCAGTCCCCCTACCTATCACCTCCTACCTAGGTAGTGGAGCTAATCTAAGATCCAATACCCGGCTTTACCCCGAAAACGTTATTTGACCGTGACTTGAATATTTCGCGCAAGCCGTCAAAGAGTGATGTTATCTTCCTATATTCTTGAGGGAACCGATGGCATCTCTCATCTCTACCATGAAGCGACTTCTTTAATGTGGATTTGACTTAGAAACCAGCCTCGACATATCGCAGGATTGGGTTTACTTCTGAGACGACACCATCAATGCTTAACTACCTAACCTAGTAAGTATCATGGCATTACCCGAATGCTATATGTCTTGAGCGTAGGTAATAATGTCACAAGGAGATATAGAGGATGGGGCAATGTTCGGAGTAAAGATACTATTCGAGACGCCATTTAGACCCATCCTTAGCAGTCAATGTCAGAAAGATGTCGATAACTCTAAGTACCTTAGGTATGCTTGGTTTTATGCCAACTGTATGGGTCTTATGCTTGCGACGGATATATTCACCTGCCTTGTGCTGGAATCGAACTTGCAACTTGAGCCGTCTCGACTGCCGAATCCGGCCCCTGTCTACATCGGCAAGCAGTGATCTCTTCAGATGTTGTTGGAGACTTCTTAGCATAGCGCGAGCTCCATCCATAGTTGCGTGATCAACAGCAGTTAAGCTTCTAAGCGAAATGGCTGCCCTCATCAACAATGAGAGAATCATAGATGCCATTCCAACGGTACCGTCAATCGAGTCAGCAGGATTCATGGTACTTCAAGCTCCGCAATATTGACCTATTATGACTGCCTTCGAGGTTTTGTGAATCGGCTAGTAGTGCGAAGAGGTATGCTACTTACTGATTTCAGTAGCATATCGGCTTCATGAAAGCATCGATGAAAAGGCACACCTAAGTTTCTAACCTGCCATGCCAGACACGAAGACATTGGATTGGGAAATATAAGAACTCCGAATTTGGAAAGATGTAAGAAATTGTACACGTTACTCTCATACACCGCCTCCTTCCAGCTTGATAAACTCCAGGTAATGACTTCGAGTGGTGATCTCGGTCTACTAGGATTAGAAGCCAAAACTACGAGTTCATAGCCACTCAGCTAATAGCGAAGACATAGAGCGCATAGAGGCAAGAAATAAATGCTGTCACATGCACGGACTCTGAAGGCTCTTAGCCAGAGGCTTACTTAGATGACATCACGAGCTGTTTATTCAATGAGCGGACAGCAAGCTCGGCGTAGAATAAAGGCAGCGCAAGTAACCTCGGGAGTCGCCAAAGGTACACTTGATATTAAATGAACGAAAATCAAAGCAGCGTCTTAGGATGGGAATCTTTGGGCGATAATTTCCATCGCACACCCTCAATAAAAAGCAAGGGTTCCTAAGCACTCGTAATAATACCAGCCACCCAATCTCTTGTCATTAGATGACTGTTGACAAGTCGACAGCAGCTAGGGTAGTTTGTAACGAGCACGGACGATCAGGGATACCGGTATAGCGCATCCCGTCGAGGCCCAAGTTCAAGGATTTCAATGCGCACAGACAAAAGACACATGGTCGTCTGGGATCAAGCAGAAGATAACAATGACGTGCACCGCCTAATTCTTTTTGAGGCGCAAGTAACCGCCGTATGTATGTAGGTACTTTACTGCTCCTAGATAGGTAGGTCAGTACTTATCGTATTAATAGAAGGACGAGTTACCTACTAGGAGAAGCTAGTAGTTTGAGAACAGCCCCCATCTCAATATAAAGGGTTTATTCTATATCCGGAGATGCATGATCCACAACTCTTCGTTGCAAAATCGAGGCGCAGCGTCACGATGCGATCCGGAGAGCGTCTAGAACAGTAACTACAAGATGCCTGATACCTGGAAATAGGTAATTAACTGAGAAGAGATACATACCTGCCTTCGCAAGCGCGGATTGTTAATTAATTTAGATGGAATCTTACGGTCCCCCTTGGGAGGAATATATTGGAAGGGCTGCCTCACGTAAAGTCTTACTAATGGCAATGCAGAACAGCTGACCGGCCTATCGTGAAGTAGGCCAAGACAAGAAGGGCGGACAGCGAGCGGGAGTGGTATTGCTCTACGAGGAAGTCTGGGTGGCAGCAGAGGGGGATATCGCGGGCGTTGGACCACCGCCAAGTCTGCCAAGCCAAAACGAATTGCCCGATTCGGAAAATGAGAAAGGTCGAACTAGGGTCGCAATGATGCACAGAGCGGCCCCATGTACGTCCCCGTAAGTCCCATCCAACGGCAACGGCCCTTGCAAATAGCTCCCATGTATGTAGGTGTGTCGTTGAACTTAGGTCTCCGGCATGTCGGCAAGTCGGCTTGGTCGGTAAGGCAGGGAGGCGAAGATCATGCTGTTACCTGGATTTCGGAACTGTCATCAGACGAACTTGCATATGAAAGGCTCCGCCACCCTTAGGGTCTCAACGGGTTGCTCGACTGCAGAAAAGCACGGCCGATCATGAAAGGGGGGACCGCCTGCTATGCCCCTCTGCCGGTACCTACCTACTGTATTGTACCATCGACATTCCAATACATTATGCACCATGCAGTTGACATCCCACGCCCGCAGCGATCGTCCGTGCTTTTTTAATAACCGGCCTCTTAAGTCGTCCCTTTTTTCGAAAGAAGCTCGACCAAGGCCCCGGACCGTGACATTCTCGCCGGTCCTGACCCTGTCATCACGGTCGTGCTCTTCATGGGACTCGATGAGGGATGGCGGCGGAGAATAAAACCCCAAAGCTGATTATCGGATTCGATTCAAGCTCCTTCGCTAAGGCTCCACCCTACCCATAGTTACCAGGAACAAGGTCTCGACGCGGGATTTGCCGTGGGGAGCTGGGGAAATTTTACGGTAGCTTCAGGTTCAGGGGTTCGTGATCCGGTTTCCCAGCGCTCGATTGGCACTCGAGCTTACTGTTTGCAGCCTCGGTTGCAACTTGTTGACAGTTATTGACCCGGGCGGCAGGGCACCGCAGACGCTTTCACATAGATTTGTCATTGAGACAATGATTTCCTCTGGTCAAACCAGGAAATCGCACGATATGCTCCGTACCTACCTACATTACGATCCGGGCTGTGCCATTTCTCAAAAATACCCAAGCTTCAACGTTATTTATAATCCTGACCTAGGTACCTACCTACCTAAAGCATGCTGTCCTGTAAGATCACATACCAACACACCACAGAAGAAATGGGGATGGGGCTTACCAATGTGTCAGCAATATCAATATCATTGTCTATATTATTATACACTTCGAGTACCGGATCACACCTGAGTTGCCCAAGATTCACCGGATATCCTTCAGCGGCACGCAATGAGTTCGACCTCGAATACGGGGTTTCAATTCATCACCTCCATCAACACCGTCACCCGCGATGAAGAGACCCGCCGCAAGGTGCGCTCGCACGCACGAAGGCAGAAGCTGCCCAGCGGTCCCAGCCAGCCGCCCCAGGCCAAGGGGTCAGGATCCCAGAAGGACCACACGTCCAAGTTCAGGCTCAAGCCAACCGCCTCGTCCGGCAGCAGCGGCAGCGGCAAGCAGGAAAAGAAGCTGAAGAAGACCAACTGGCTCGCCGTCACTGTGGCCAGGGAGCTCCCGAACTTCTCGCTGCTGAGCATCGAGAAGACCCCTCTGACGGAGAGCCTGCTCAAGTATTGCATGGCGGTGTGTTTATCGCCACAGGAAAACGTGGTGGAGAAGTGGTTCAATCGCACTGGTGCGCCGACATATCTGAACATATGTAAGCTGGTTCTCCTATGTATCCCCACGCCGATCTATTTAAATTTGTTAATCAATAATAAGACTACTCTGGCTTTCTCGCACATGCTTTCGCAATGAATCCTGAAGGAACTTGGATCCAAGCAGTAAGCATCCGTAAATCGCAATTGGACTTCCGGAACTCTAATATGGTCCATAGCTTCAACTTGACAAGGCAGCTACACATGCTTTCATCGCTATGATCGCGGCTATGCACAATTCGCTCGCGATGTGGGCCGACACGAGCACCATTGACTTTCATCGCTTCCAGGCGGTCAAGTCCATCAACGAGAGGCTGAATCTGGAGGGTAAAGATGATAGCAAACCGATCTCCGACGGCCTGGTCGTCGCCGTTGCCCTTCTAGTCAACATCGAAGTAAGTCACCTCCTCAGGATAGATGAAAGCAGTAGATTCACGTGCTAATGCTGTCTCCTAGACCTTCATCGGCTCGCTAAGTGCCGCCGCGGCGCATATGAGCGGCTTAAAGAGGATGGTCGATCTCCGAGGCGGTATCGTGGAAGGGTTTAACCACAGCAGCATACTCCAGCGGTCAATCTCATGGTTAGCAGAGCATACAGTCGTAGTGTAAACTACCACATGGAACTGGCCACTAACCGTCAACGAAGGGCCGACTATTCTTACGCCACCGCCGCGACAAAACCCGTGGTGTTCCCTTTTATACCACAACTCGCGTCGTCCCTAGCCCTCCATGACCGGTTCACGAGCCGCTCGATGATGGCGAATATGGAGCCGCTAGGGTTCAGAGACCTAACCGTCCATAACCGCGAGGCAGTCGAGCTGTTCGAGTTACTGTATTCGATCACCGAGTGCATCAACAACTTCGACTATGCGAGCCTCGAGAGTACGTATGGGGAGAGGATCCAGGTCAGCGACTCGATCTATATGGTCGAATGGCGTCTCTGCCAACTGGAGGAAGTATCCCGTTCGCAAAATTCGTGGAAGAGAACAGGTTCGGCCCCGGTTATTCCATCGGTCGAAGAGGATACTCGCCCGAGACATCCATCTCCGACCGACTTGTCCGATGTTCTCATCTACGCGGCCCATTTGTTTCTGCACCTAGCCATCCGTGGCCAACCCCCTTCGGCCCAGAGGCACCGTGCGCTCACCGATGCGCTCATGTCGACTCTCTATGATCCAGTCCTAGCATTGGGCCTCCTATCTCAGCCAAAGCCGTACGAGCATCTCGGAAGTCAACTCGCTAGGAGCAGTGGCAGAGAAGGCGGACCCGAAAGCTGGTCTATATATAACCTGTCGTCAGAAACCGGGCCGGTTAGCGCGCCGAGGCAACAGCAACGAGACGAACTTCACGCCAATATCCTCCTTTGGGCTCTCTTCGTGGGATTCTGCATCCGCGTACAGAGGCCATCGGACGAGCCTTCCGCCCCGCCCAGCGACCACCACGACTTCTTCATGAACACCCTGAAGAACTACTGCCGGATGAGGAACATCGTCGAGAAGGGTGAGCTTCTGGAGAAGCTGAAAGACGTGGTGTGGCTGTACAGCTGGTGCGAGCATCAGCTGGAGCTGATTTGGGAGGAGATCGGCGAGGAACTAGGATCAAGGATAATAACTTGAATGTGGACCACGCATCAAAGAGAACAAGGACGACGACTTCAATTATGACGGAGAAGAAGAGGGAAACAATAATGTTTAATTTTGTAACAATAGTTTGGTTCCGTGAAAAAGGAAGCAGATGTTTGATCCTTTCCACTCATCAAAAGCCTTACCTTTCTTTGTCTGCTCCTATCTAATTTCCCTGCATCGTCATACTCTTTAGCACTGACATCCTGACACTGACAAAAGAATTAATTCATCGCGAAACTACCAGAATTCTCGTTCCGGGTTAAAAAGAGTAAATTCCCTTAAGGACTGAAGATTCGAGGTAAATTTAATATTCTACTATCACTGAAAAAAAAAAAAAAAAAAAAAAAAAAAAGAGAAAAAGAAGAAGAAACTCACCTAAACGAGTCGTAGAAGCTATTAACATCAACCAGAAAAATGCCCTCGAGACCGCAAATGCCGCAAGCCAGCGGTTATGAAAGCAGCCGGGAAGCAGACCGAGGTCGTCGGTCAAGCGCGCCGTCGCCAGAGCCCCTGCCCGAACCCACAGGGCGTGAGGATCACAGGGTAATGCCGCTCCACGCCCGCTACCTTAGGTACGGTTACTAGCATACATTGAAAGCATAGCTAGTGTTTCAGCGCCGCTGTCTCGTTTGTCGAAGGTTGAGAAAGACTAGTAGGTTGCCTAGCTGGTAGCTACCTGGTACCTGGGGTTCGAGGTTCATAGCCTAATCTCGGGAGAGGGCTACATTGGGCGCATGTAGACGTAAGAGGCTTGCTTATCTGTAAGTGCCAGGACAAGAGCGAGCAAACTGGCAACTGCTAGAGACATGCGAACATGGCAATCTTTGGGCACGGGATGGCATCTTCGGGATAAATTTGTTAAACTGGAGTTCGTACCGGGCGGTCATAGATAATTACGCTCCGTAATGTACGATGGGCTATCGTTCATCTCTGCATATAGATCATTTAGTGTTACACGTTACACGGAACGAATGAAGAAGTCATCCTCCATTGCCTTAGTCAGCATTAAGCATAGTATCTGTTAGTCCGAAGTGGAGTTGCTTTTCCGATATGCTGTGCTACCTAACGGAGGTCGTCGACCTCGTACCAGTTTGGGGATTAACCTCACTCACTCAATACCACCTTCGGTTCCGACCACGGACGACGGTAAGACTCGAACTTCTTACGCTGTGCCGCTTTTACCTATATCCACTCAGTAATCATATCGGGAGGTATATCCCGTATCATTTTTTCCCTTTGGAGAATTACATACTCGGCGTAATCGTTGGCCCTTGTCCGCGGCCTGACTTTGCTCCGACCCCTTCCCGCTTCTGTGACACGGATGTGCGACCCCGCCGGATGTCTATGGCAGGCCCTTCCTTTCGTCTTTGGTGGCTTTTGCCAACTCATTTTTCTCCATTAAATGTTGCCAAACCGCCGTAGTGGTTCTTCATGTTCAGATATTCTCTCATGAGTTGAATATAACATGTACACCTGGCTCGGTGGTGTGCTGCGATGCCACGCCGACCCGACGGGCGACACGTTACTGCCGCCGCCGCCGCCACACATGTCCGAAGATACGGGGGACTCGGACTGGGATACGAATCTGGTCGTGTGCGCGGACATGCTGAACGTGCCGCTGGAGCGCCGGCACAGCGGGTGGGAGGCGGTAGAGAAGAAGTGGACCGAGAAGCAAGAGCAGCAGCAGCGGCAGCCAGGCGGCTCCAAGCTATCGACGACCAAGGGAGAAGAAGCTTGCGTGGCCATGGAGCACTTCCCGTATCCGCAGATGTCCATCCCGATACCGCACGTAGAATTCGACTTCCGCATGAAGGTCGTCCTCAGCGCGCAGGTCGCTTTAGTGTCCGTCAATAACGACGGCTCCAAGAAGAAGCTGGCGACGGTCACGGACGGCATGTTCTCGGGTCATTTTGGGCATGGGGTTGTTATCGTGAGTCGAGTCACGTCAAGAAGTCGCTCTGGTACTTGCGAATGCGCAGTAGCACAAAAAAGGGGGCTGACCTTCATACCTAACACAGAACGGAGGTCAAGAGAGTCGGGATATATTTTCCGAGAAGACCGTGACGACACAGGTGGAAGCATTCCATCGACTACAGACCGGAGACGAGCCGCCGGCATAGTAAGTTGATATGAGTGCGCAAGGACTGCGCGATGACTTACTGACCGGTCTTGTAGCATCGAATGCAAGGCGCAAGGGTGCAGGACTGGGACTCTGGAGGTGATGAAGGCGCTTGAGCAAACAGAGCCTTCGGAACAGGCAGATCCAAGGCTGTGCCAGTACAGGATGTTCATCACCATGAAGACTTCCGACGAACGGTACGCGGAGAAGCTAAATGGCGGCTTGTGGATTGGGAGCTGTCTTTGGAAAGGCCTGGAAGTTGTCTACGAGTAAGTTGGTACGGCACTGCCGCTAGAATGACATGAAATTTGCTAACTATGCGTAGTGCATATAGAATAACCTGAATTGACTAGTCTCAACTCAAATAGGGGACATGGGTGGGATACCTCTATCTTAACTTCAGATTCCTGGGTTTCTATGGCTTCTTCGTTAACCGGTGGAACATCTAAGTGGAATATATGTGAGACATCTCTTACGTAGAGAAATATCTCAGGTCTGATCTGTACAGTTGATCACCATTGAAGCACCTTCTGTTCTATCAGTAAACACGTTGTCGGAATATACTCCTAGTATATGAAGCATATCACTTGTCACTGTAGGCGTGTTAAAATGTGTTTCTGTCTTTTTTATCTATTTCTATCTATTTTTAATTCTTTTTCTTTTTATTTATTTATTTATTGATTAAAAAAAATTTTTAATATCCCTTTCTGTGTTTATTGTTTTTACGCCGCCTGTTCCTCCACGTGCGCCTTGTATTGGTAGAGTTGTGCAATCAATTCATCTGATCGTCTAGCTGTAGTGTGGCTTAGGATTCGACCTATGCTTCTGCCATTACCACGTCCTCGCTCTCACCAACTCCCTTGTTCCCCTGGCTTCCTTCGTCGTCCTCCTTCGCAGCGGAGGCGACGTCGTTGTTGTCCCACACGCCGCCCTTGGTGGGATCCACCGCCCTCGCGCACGATGCTTGGGTCGGCGATGAATAGTACCGGCCCCTTCGGTCCGAGGCGTGGCGGTGGACCATCGAACGTCAGAAAGGGCATCGCGAAACGGGAAGATAATCGTTGTAGAGGTCGGCCGATGATCTCCCGACCCGACGGTTAGGACGACTACGAGGACCGCGCCCTTAGCGCGGTCCTCGCAGACGAAGCAGCCCGCCGACCCTGGTCTCGTTATGAGTTACTCGTCGAGGACCAGGGCCGGGAGCAAAGTGGCTCAGGCGGCAACGTGGCATGGGCCGAACGAGCGATTCGGCAACCTCCAGAGAGGCGCTCATGGCATCGCATAGCGGCAGCGATGTGCTCTTTGGTTCGCTGGGAGTAATAGAAGTCAGCACGTGATACACTTCGATGGAAGAGGTAGGCATATATGGGTGCAGTAAGCATTGGGAGGATAGAATGGTAGGACAACTTACCCTACTGCTTTCCAGTGTACACCCAGAACGCGAACACGCCGACGAGTCCTCTAAGGTGAGCGATGTTTTCGAGGTTCCTCTAGCTCACGATGCTGATGTGAGATTTCGATCATGTGGATAATCTCGAATGGCCGCCTCTGGTCTCGTTGTGAGTTACTCGTCGAGGACCAGAGGCGCCATCTGAGAGTCGTCGGTGCTGCCTTGGCGAGAGGAGCCTCTTGGGGGAGTCTTTCGGTTCGCTACCAGGTTTTGGGTAACCTTGGAGCCCAGGAAGGGGACCCAGTCTCGATAGCGCCGGCGTCAGTGTTGGAGTCGAGCTCGAACTCCGTCTCGCCCTCTTCGCTAACCTCTTCCTCCTCGTCGACGTCCATGGGATCATCGACGGGCTGTGCTTGGGCCGGGACTGGAGCCAAATTTCGGGTGGTGCCTCAGGGGAGGCAGCTGTCCAGCCAGGCCCTAAGACATCCGCGATCGCTATGTTGTATTCATGGATGTTACGGGGACCGCTGGGTCCTCGCAGACGAAGGAGCTCGGGCGCCTCTGGTCTCGTTATGAGTTACTCATCGAGGACCAGAGGCGCCCACATAGACAATCTCAAGTGAATCTTTTCGTGGACACGACACAAGTCGGCCATCTCTTGGGCTTTCGTAATGTGCTGGCTCGGCTGCGCTCTTCTCCTTGTACCGGGTATCCGGGCTACTCCCACTTGTGAGGTGGGTGGAGATAGTGTAAGTCGAGGCAGGTAGGGTCTGGACGACGACGTGGCGTGGAGGCTGCGTGGCGTCAATAGGACGAAGACGAGTGGTGTACGCCGCAGCAACTTGATAAACTGGGCGCGCAAGGGCAGCAGAGGCTCGTGTTCTTGTCACCCTTAACATCCTACGCCATCTCGTCGCCTGTTGGTCCTGTGCTTTGGATGGGAGATAGGGGTGCTGTCGAGTTCGTAAGCCTCGAAGTACTGACATCGGTCTTCGGGTACCGCAGGGCTGCCTCCATCGTTGATATACACTCGGCGCCGGAGGATTGTTCTGGAGATAGGTTGGGTCCCGGCTCCCGGGTTCTGGAGGTTGTCGGTCATTGCCTTCTCTTCGTATTCCTGGTTGAACTGTTGGTTAGTAATAGCTCTTATAACTTATTTAAACAATCGACTTGTGCTAAAGGCAACTGCTCATAGGCAGCGAATGTCTAAGCAACTAACATCGAGCAATTCCGACTTACAGAATCGCGCACCTAATAGCAGAAGAGGCGCCTCTGGTCTCGTTATGAGTTACTCGTCGAGGACCAGAGGCGCCCACTGCGCGGCACTCTCGTTGGACTAGCTGTCCTATCGGAACGGTTAGTTAGACTATCACGGTGTGATCTTTTCAGGGTTGATACATACTCTCCGGCATTGTTGTCCGTAATGAACAACCCCGTTGCTCTAGGTAGATAGATACCTATAAGATGGTTAGTATTAAGTCGATGTCGAAAATAGCACCTGAGATGAAAGGCTCTGGGTGGTAGGTACCTGCTAAGTGCTTCGACTAACTGGCTGTTGATGAAACTAGCATAGAGCTGTTACCTG
Source organism: Hypoxylon sp. FL1150 (assembly GCA_022495205.1). Classification (NCBI taxonomy): domain Eukaryota; kingdom Fungi; phylum Ascomycota; class Sordariomycetes; order Xylariales; family Hypoxylaceae; genus Hypoxylon; species Hypoxylon sp. FL1150. The sequence continues at coordinate 75,606 of MU376289.1, read as the reverse complement.
AGTCAACGACAAGTCTCTTTAACAGGTATGCATGCGACTTGACGGCTTTGAGGGGCTGACGGGCTTGATGGATTGGTTTGTCGCGTGTTTGGATGACTTCGGTAGGTAATTGACATTGAAAGTGGGTTGGTAAGAGACGAAATAACAGAAGGGAATGAAAAAAGCGACGCAAAAGCACAGCCTCCAAGTTTATGGGAAGTTGTAGTACAAACAGGATGACACCTCCTCAGATAGTCATGTAGTAGGATGGTAGTCGCCTTGATGAAGGGATAAGAGGGAGGTGGTCGCCTTGTACAAAGTGCAACAGGGCGGTAGCCGCCTTGTTTAAAAGAGAATAGGGCAGTTGTCGCCTTGGACGAAGTGCAATATGGTGGTAGCCGCCTTGTATAAATAGTGATAGGGCGGTAGCCATCCTGTATGAAAGGTAATAGGGTGGTAGTTGTCTTGTATGAAGTGTCATAGGTAAGAGGTGTATGGCATATGCTTTGACAAAGGAAGAGAGGCAGCTTGGGTTGGGGCGTAACAGAGAAGAGAGGCGTGGGCGCTTGCTTAGAGAAAGGGAAAACAGCTTTGAACAAATTAGAAATAAGACTTACTTGAAGAGACAGGACATCCATTGTAGTTGAGTAGAGTCTCCGATGGTGATGGAGAAGGGAGAGCGAAGAGGATTGGATGTAGAACGTGGGAAAGAGGATGGATGGACGAAGGGAAGAAAGATGGACGAAGGGAAAACAAACTTGTGTTGTGCATGCAGAGTTTTATGGCAAGTGGGCGGTGAGTGTGGAATATCATGTGAATGGATGGACGCTAAGGGTTGCGGTGCAACGACTTGAGAGTCGAATAATGAAGCCCCAAATATATTACTCGACTTTAGTAGTGAAGTATTTTATTCGAATAACTGCTCGTTGCTCCGAGACCTCACAGGCGGGCTCCTGTGCAAGTTAGCCTGGAATAAGCCCTCTTAAGACCTGCCCACTACGCCTAAGCGCTTTTTGATCCAACTATAAGGCAGTGACGTACATGCAGGTGAGTCCAGTGGATGGAAGAGACGTAGCTTCACTCCCTGGGCGGTGAGGTGCTTCGTCAGGGTACCTTGGTGGGCGTTCAGGGGCACCTTCAGAAGGGTACGCCTCAATATTGGTGTCTATTACACAATTTGTGCTTGTAACATGTATTTTAGCTGCCTCCAGCGTCCAGCTGGCGCTATGAAAGTATCTCGTAGTGGCTAACGCACGAGAACTTCTTTAAGGAGGTACGTATAGCGGTACATGTAGGTACGGTACAGCGGGTGCACTTATTCCACCTGCCCTCGTAACGAGGCTTTCACCGTACAAACACTTGACATAATAGCGTAATATGCACCATGCAAGTCGCTATATAGGTACCTAGGTAGTTAAGACGTCCCTAAACCTAACCTGTGATGCTCACTGAAAAAGCTTTGGCTAGGCAACAGACCAAAGCCTTTTGCAACCCCAACACGTCATAATACAAGACAGTTCGGTAGACAACGAGCATGATTGGAAGCATATAATCGCTGAGCTTTAATCTTATAATTGTATTTTAAAGGCCAAAGGTGTCATTCGTCCGTCTCTGCTTGGAATAGGGGTCGGGCCGCCCGGTGTATGTATGAAGCAATATATGATTAGAATTAGCCTCGTATGGCGTGGATACCAGTTATAATTAATATTAAGAGTTCCAGCTTCGATCAATTGGTTGTCTGCATTATTAGGTCTGTATTTTGACATCGAGTGATGGCGCATGGTTTGATTTCGTAGTGTTAAGAAATCATTGAACTGCCCCTACTTGTATACATTGGAGATTCCATCAATTCCTAATTAGAGTCGTAGCGTAACTCTGAATCGGGCTTTATATGCGCTTCTCTTTGCTTGATACCTAGGTACTCGCTGTTCTTTACGTTGCCACCAGGGGCAATTTCTTTTAGCATTGGCGGGAGCGGTCCAACGTTCTACCCATATCTGCCCATGAAAAGCACCACTCAGCAAATATCTTATTAGGCCTAAAGCCCGAGGCTTGATAAGTGGAAGGCCGCATCGTAGCGGGATGATTGGAGGGGACAGGTAGTCGAGGGGCTCGGCACGCATCGATAGCGCCAATAAAAACATCGAAATAAAAAGGAATATGAGTATTTTGATTAGTACCCAGATATCCCAGATATCCCAGATATGTGATTAGTTCAAGCCGATTATGACATGCGCCTTGGTGGTGATAGTGGTGGCGGCGGTGGAACATCTTAGATGTTTGTGCTCTGCTGCTGCTCGAGGATCAAACACCAATAAAACGAAGAGTCTAGTAGGCAGGTCAACAATAATGAATGTTCCGGAAATGCTGCGTTGTGCGTTATAGCCGGTGCCTCAAATTCGCTGGGGCATATTAGGCGAAAAATTGTAGAACGGGCGGTCACTGCCAAGGTGACTTTTTAGAGACTTGTTTATGTCTACCTTTGGGGGTTAACTTCTGCTATAGAAGTCTTAAGTTAACTGAAAATCAAGCCTATCGGAAACTACGTGAACAGAAAGAGTTATGATATCTAGCATCTTAGGGGTCACTGCCATTGGTTTATATATATATATATATATATCAGATCTTTAGGTCAACATTTACTAATAGGAGGAATTTACAATCGGATGAGTCGTTTCAATAAGCACGAAAGTAGTACAGGCAGCGTCTCGTACTGGAATCAGACAACTCGAGAGAGATTGGCTTGGTAGTCATAATATACATTTCAGCCCCCTAAGCTTTATTTTGACGACTACCTGCCCCCGGTACCGCTCACAAGCAGCACCAGACTACCAAGCTGTCGTCTCAGGTCCTCCTTCTCTACATCGTGCGTGTCTTCAACCTCGCCCCAGCGCCCCGTCTGCCAGTCCACCTCGATACTCGCCAGCCTCGCCGCCTCCTCGACCCCGAACCTCTTCTCCGCACTCCCACTGGCCGCACCATCGCCCACCCCCGTCCCTACAAACCCCTCGCTCCACTCAACTAGCAGCCTCACAGCCCCCAGCAACCCCTTCCCAGCCAGCACACCCCTCTCCAAGCCCGCTAGCTCCCAGGGACTGAGTCCCATAACCCAACCCTGAATGATCTGGCGCGTGACCTCGGAATGCGCGCGGGGCATGATGGTCTCGCCGTCGAGCACGGGCTCGATCTGGACGCCGGGCCAGACTCGGCTGGTCAGAAACCCGACGACGTCCTCGGCGGCCCGCTTCTGCGTATCCCTTAGACTCTCCATGCCCTCGGGCAGGGGGTCGTAGTCGCGCGGCGGGGGCGCCCAGCACAGCAGGGAGTCGGTGTCGAGGTACCGCATGACCATGCGCACGATGCCTGCTCTTATGCTCTCCCCGCCGCTCGAAGGTGACGCGGTGTCGTCGTCGTCCGCGATGTCCAGCGCGCGGCACACCAGGCTCGTCAGCGGGATCAGGTGCTGCCGCGTCGCCTGCTGCGCCGAGACCAGCATGTCCCACTCGACGGCGAGCGCCGTCGCCAGCAGCGGCTTGCTTGTAGGTATCCTGACGATCTCCTTGGTCGTCGGGTGTCGGAGCGGTCGCTTATCTAGATGCACCTCCAGAGCACCCTCTACCTCGTGTACGTGTACATGTTTCCAGAAGCGCTTCTTTAGGGCGCTTTCTCGGGCCTTCTTAGACGATGTGGGTTTTGCGGAAGGGGCGGAGGATTGGGATTGCTGGCGAATGGCCTGGGCCTTCTCGAGGAGCTCGGCCTGCTTGCGGCGGCGCTCGAGGCGCGAGGTCGCGCTGTCGGCGGCGGGTTGCGGTGGCTCCGGGGGCGGGCCGGTGCCGTGGATGGGGGAGACAGTGGCAGGAGCCGCAGGTGTAGTATGGATTGCTCGGTGCCGTCGTTGGCAGGCTAGGGTGGATAATAGGATTGTTGAGGAGGACGGAGATGTGTGGTGACTTTGCTGGCATAGCGCTAGTCGTATTGCTCGAGCTGGCGGCTTCATCTTCAATTGATTGCGTCCGCCTAAGTAAGACAAACCAATACAGTCTCTGGCTCAAAGGAAATATCGAATTTGCGTTTCAAGAACTCACGAAGCTTTCAATTGACGCTGTTTTTCTGTTATCGATTATGTACGTAATAACTACCTACATATGTAGGTAATGTCTGCAAAGTACATAACCCCGGCACATCCCTGACTCGTCTCACATCACATGTACCTAGGTACACAACCTAGGTACTCTTTTGATTACGAAGTTTCATCCAGCCATTACCATAAATTCAATGATTGGAATTCTCGTCTCTGATGTAAATGCCTTTTCAACTAGTAATTATCGTCAAACTCAGAACACCGGTACCTCTCCTTTACATAGTACAGTATGATGCCAGATGTATTCACATGGGCAATGCGGGTCATGGGCCTTACCCACATCACAAGCATAGAAGTCGAGGGAGAGGATGATCCCAGATTTCCAGGCCCAGATAATCCGTCCTCGGGAGATAAGCTGCAGAAAGCATGCTAATCTCGTTGGCCAAGGCTTCAACTCGCGCTTGGAGTGGTCTCTTCGGGGCGTATTGTACCTTTGAAATTGGTACATGAAACCCCATATCATCCATCAAAGTCACAACCACGATCAATGCTATTGTCGTAATGAAAACCCACAAGGCCTGTCCATTCCCGTTGAGCTCGTTGATGTTCATTCCAAAAATTGATGTACCCAAGCTTGTTGGGACGAAAAATATCGCAAGCACAGTTACTAAAAAGGTATGTATAAGGTACTCGAGTATTAGCCACAGTACCTCCCATTCTACCTGAGTGCTGAGTGAAGCAGGGGATGCTTCAAGACTGGACAGTCCATCATGGAGTTGTATGTAATCCCGAAGGACCTCCTCCGTAAGAGGTATCTGCTGGTCCCTGATGCATTCAAATCTCCTAGCTAGGTTCTTTGTATTCATCGGAATGTTGTATTTTTCCATTCTCATAGGTTTCGTCGTACTCTTGAAAGCAATTCAATGGACCCGTCCCATCACGTTTCAATATACGGATAGTATGCCACGCCTTTTGGTAAAGTCTAGTGACCTCTAATTCAGTATGCCGCACCTGTTGATGAAGTCCACTGTCCTCTGGTTCTCTTACATTTGCCGTACGGAAGCATTAATCTGCATAATTGATAATATGGTACAAATGCGTAGCATGAACTTCTAATACTGGTAGCAGTAGAAGGGAAAGGTTCACATGTCCCTTTAGGTAGAAGGCTTTTTTACGCTTGAGCAAAGCTTGCATGTATCTTTAAGGGAAGTTGAAATCGCCAAGGTCAATGAGAGTAGAATTCCCGTCAGAACCGCGTGGATAAGTAGCATCAGATCGAGAATGTGCCCCGGATACGATGACTGCAAGTGCTGATGAGCACAATTCCCAATACAACTAGGTTATGTGACATATAAGAAAGGTAACTCACCAACATTGCAGTTATCGTTGCGACGGATCATTAGGCAAACCCAGCCATAGCCCAAGTTCAGATGGCGCATCCGACTACCGGCAAGGAATTCGAGCACATGGTGGTTAATTATCGATCTCCATAGTTGTGGCATATTCATTTTGACCGACAGGAAAAAGGCCGGGTCGATGTCGTACTCGACACCAACGTGATTTTGCATATACAGTCGATGATACTGACTGAAAACGATCACTCGAGTCCCAGCAGTCAGTTTTGTTTCTCTCAGCCTTGTAGACAAGTCGCGGCTGTCGATCGCGGAGAACCATGAGGTGGTATCGCCGGACAATGTGATATCTAGAGTGAAATTTTCCTGTTCAATACCGTGATCCATGAGCTCGTGGTGTCCATCTTTGAAAGTTTGTTAATTAATTCGAGTGACATTATGTCAAAGGTAGTTGTGATGATTTGGTAGCTTCTGTACGAAAGTGAACCGCCGAAAAAGCTGAGGAAATAGGAATACGCGATTGAATTTCAGGAGTATGGAGGCACTCGAGCATTCAGAATTGGATAGAGAGCCTAATATAGGAACTCGAAGACATATTTATTGCCAGGCGTAAGGTAACACAACATCTTCGACACTTATCGCATTGGTCTAGCCAAAGTCCACCGAAATGTCACCCTACCTAGGTACCTAAGGTATTCAAAGGCCGTGCCGTCCAGAAGCCGTAAGAGATGATCTTGCGCGGGGGCGGCGTCCGCCGGGCCAATCCAGAGGGAGCACACGTACACGTATATCACAGATAATCTTCTACAAGCCGGGCTCTTGTAACACAGCTTACGCTTCTCCGAGGTCTTATTATCAAGTATATATCTCTCGCTGCCCGAGTCCCACCTCAACCTCTCTGTAGCAAGTGAGGCCAACAAATGGAAATACCCAGATGAAAAGAACAGAAAAAACCAGCAGAAGGCCGCACGCTTTTTCTTTCAAAGACCGCTATCTCGATCGCAGACAAGAAAAAAGGTAGGCGGTGTAATATATATATACAAGCACATGTTTCAAATAGGTAGGTAGAGTTGCCCCCATGTGAATTAGTCTTTTGGATATGTTTCTCGAAGCCCGTTTTTCCCTCCTCTATTTCGCTAAGTCGACGACTTTCTGTCAATAACTGCCTGCGACAATTGTTCTTCCTTTTTTATCTCTATCTCTCCTTTTTTCTTCTGGCTCCTTTTCCTCCTCTTCGGCTATTAGTACATAATCCCCCATACAAATGAGCCGGCCCTGGCGTAAGAGCACATAGGAATGTTGAAGTAGTAGTGTATACGATTAGTAGGGGGGTTTGGTAAGATTCCCCAGTGTGTTGGTTTGGGATTTGCTGTTGATACCCTTGAGCATCGACTGAAGGTCCATGCTAGCGGTTCCGGCGCTGGCGAAACTGCTCGAGAGGATGCTGTCGCCTCCCCGGCTCCTAACATTCCTCTTGGGAGACTTGACGGCATGGTCTTGACTCGAGATTCTGGCGTGACGCTCGAGACCTACCTCGGGCGTGGGCGATTTCCCAACCAGTGATGCTGGTAGCGGGGGCACTGGCGGTACCTCTTCTCCGTATTCGTCACCCTCAGTAGGGTGAGAGGTCAGAGGCCCTCCCGAATCCCCAGAAGACTTCCGCTCCCGAGACTTTGATCTCGATCGTGCTTGGGCTAGCTCGTTAGGATCACCACCATCGGTGGCGTTGTGATTAAAGGATAGTTCCGACGGCGTGAAGTCGTAGCTTGCCATGCTTTCGCTGCTATCATCATCTTCTCGTAATGTCTGAAACGTGGCTGGCCTGACAGCATCTCCAGTGAGGACCGATTTCAGTTGGTCAACAGAAGCAACAAAACCTTTACTAGAGGTACTTCGTCCCGAACCGTGGCTCTGGATACTGGAGTTTCGCAAGGCTGCTGCATGACTAGCATGAGATGCAGGCCGCAAGTTATTTTGTCGGGCATATGCTGATTCTGGTCTGCTGGGCGTGTGGCCGTTTGCGGACAGACCGTTAACAGTCAGGTGGTTCCCTCTGGTGGCAGTCGTGCCGGTCTTCGATCCATTGAGTGAAGCGGACTTGCTTTCTGCTTGCAGCGCCGCGACTGCGGCGTCTCGATTCCATTCTGTCGCCATCTCTCCCCTGAACTTATCAGGTAGTTCATGCTCGTCATCAGCTAGTGGGATAGTGCTTAAGGTCGAGCTTAAAATTGGGTGGGCGAATACTCGACCGGGCGATGCAGACGGGCTTGCAGGAGGGGACGCTGCCCTTTCCTTGTAGTTTGTGCAGATGCATTCTACCAGGGCAAGGCGGTCGTCAAATGGTAACAGTGCCTCCGACTCCACTTCATGGGTTGGCATTTTCGACTGCGACTTGGCTACCCCTGGAACACCCAGAAGGTCTAACGGTGGTGTGGGAACATGAACGCCCTCGATCCAAAATTGCTTGCTCCTCCTCCTCACGATTTCATTGTGGATCGCACGGCCGACAGGAGATGCTTCAAAGTCGAAACGCTCGCTCAAAGCCCAGAAATAACCATGGCAGAGACATCCTAGGTGTACTTTTGCCAAAGGTGTATCTACTTCTAAAATATCCTCCTGGAGTCGGAAAATCATGGGAAGACCGTATCTAGCGGCGTTAACCCCGAGTTTGCTAACTAGCTTAGTCAACAAGACGTGGAGAAGCGCAATATCTGCCTCAGATTCGGTAAATTGTAGGGCATTATCGTAGATGGCGAGATGGATGAGTTGCAAAAAGCGTGATCGAGGGATCCTGGCAGGTTTATCCCGGTTAGAAGCACTCGAGACAGCCCGACGAGCGACACTCGCTGGTGGTATTTCTCTGCTGTTTACGCGGGACCTTTGGCCTAAATCGTCTCGCGCTTCTAAATCGGAACTCGTCGTTTCTCGGTCGAGCCATGTCGTAAGGGCATCAACATACGCCTTCCGCACCTGTCCATCTGGGTCGCGCAGGAGCCAGTGTGTGCCCTCCCATACCTGTATTGGGACCTTATTCCTTGTCAAGTTGACATTTCCACTCATCTTCGTTTTCGGGTTCGCCACGAGGAGAATAGACTTAATAGCTTGAAGTGCAACGGTCTTCGCTAACTCTAGTGCGAAAAAGCTGTCTAGATGAGACTGGTCGTCTGAGAAATTTCCTGTAGAAGCCCCGGGCGGAACATCCACTTTCTCATTTGCCGGGGGAGAGTTGGCCGCACTTGGATGGGGTTTAAGCCGAAGGAGGATGGCCGATATCATGTCAGAAATTTGATCCGCATAGTAGACGTGAGTAGCCAAATTGCCAATTGACTGCTGGATGCGGCCCAAAAGTTCCCTATAGGGGGCCGAAATATGCTGAGACAGGTCCGTGACAGGAAACGGCTTCTCGTCTCCCGAAGCTGTTCCAGGTGCACCGCCGCCCCTCGAACCCGCCGAGTGCTTGAGGGTCCGCTTCATATGCTGCAATAGACCCAAGAGAACGTCCATGACGCTCAAGCCGATCAAATTAATATCTTCAGAGCTCAACAGAGACGCAATAATGGCAGAGAGTACATTTTGATCGCCGAGGTTTTCGGTAGTCGGGGGAGTCCGTAGAAGTGTATCTGTGGTAGCGATCATAATAACATAGCGGTCCTGCACGGGAGCCCATCCCGTAATAAGCTCAAAAATCTTGACTGCCCAGCCACGGTCGCGCCCTTTTTCGACCATCACCACCACAGTCTCCTTCTGTTGGACTCGTTCTCGAATAAATCGTAATAACGCAGTGGTCGCTCCGTGTATCTGTGCCCTATTTGGTATAATAAATATCTGCTTTAGACATTGCATGGCCACCACACCGGTGTCTTCCTCAGCTAGCTTGTCGATATCAACAGACGTCCCCGAAATAGCGATGGGATTCGCGTCGCCACCGGTGTCGGCAGTCCTGACAGTGGATATGCTCGTTCTACGTCGTAATGCTCCATTGGTATCTTCTTTTTCTTCTATCTGGACGCGCTGGTGCAATATGTGGAGAAATTCTTCATTATCGGTCCACAGGTTTTCTAAAATCATGGGCACTATGGTGTCAAGCTGGCGGCCGGTAGGGGTAGACAGGGCGTCGGATTCGGCTATGCTTTTGATCGCCTCGAGGCCTGCGTTTCTCCATCTTAGAGCAACCGGCTTGCTTGGGGTGCCCTTTCCGGGAGTTTTTCGGGTGGAGGCGAACTCGGCGTAGGCGCGAACAACCTCCTCGTACTGATGGAGATAAGCCTGGTCTGCGAAGAGAGAGGCGTCGTGGTGTTCGCAAAAGGTCTGCAAGGTAGGTAGAGAGGCCTCCACCATAGTAATGTCGTTAGATCGTAGGATAACGTCGAGGATCTTGAGGACATTTTGGGCGAATAGAGGGAGATCCTTCGGGGTTTTCTCGATCAAGGCAGCAAGTATTTGCAGTGTGACCTGTACGTTTCTGGGTGTGGCAATCTGTGTCAGCTGGTCATTTGGATAGGAGAGCTTAATTCTCGAAACATCTCGTAGTAGCGGAAAGGACGGACACGTACCCAATGCGCACCCTCCACACATCGCTGGCAGTTTTCTTCTCGAGAAATTGACCGACTTTACCAATCTTGGATCGTCGTGACGTAGCGTAGAATAGGAGATAGCTGAGTTCGCTGGAATTAGGCTTCACATCGACAGCGCCTTTGGTAGTGCGAGGATAGCACTTGAGGACGAGGACTTGGTGTTTGGGGCGACATTTTTGCCGTATGGAGTTCATTTCGGCGAACCAGCCGGCAGCCTATCCAGCTATGGAAAGAGGATGGACGTCGGGCGCCGACTGTATGGAAGGTCGTAGGAGACAGATAACTTTGTCATGGAAGAAGGATTTGCGCGGCCTTAGACGACCGAGATGGAGTAAGCGGTGTGTGTCGTCGCAAGAAGGGAGTATGGACTTGGATGAGGATGCCAAGTTGGAATTGGAAATTGTGAGGTGTTGAGTTGCTGAGTTGCGTCGTGTTGTTCTCATTAGCGGAAATTCATTTTGGGCCAGTCAGCAAATTGTTCAAGCTTAGCACGTACTTATGTACCCTGTACTAACGTAGCACGCTCCCACGCACCCCCGTATTTGGTGTCTTGGGTGTTTTAGGTACCAACTCTGGCTAGACACACACCTCGGCACCGCGCTGTCTGTCGATGATTAGATTCAATCCAGCTATATCTCTTATTTTATTCGAACCCTATACCTTGTGGTATGTGCAATAACTCCTTTGCTGTGCAAGATTATTAGTTATGTGTGCTTACCACGTTTCCCCCCCCTTTATTACCAAAGAAAAAGGAGGCGGCGCATATTCCGTATGTCGTCGCCCATCAAATACGTAATCAAATATGGGGAAAGAAACAATCCCATTATGGCAGAGTTTTTTTTTTTTTTTTTTTTTTTTTTTTGGTTTCTTGACTCAAGTCTCAGGTACCTGATCCTTGCGATAAAATACCAGGTACTCAAAATCATTGGAAACGGAATTAGCATTCTCGAGCCTTGCAGCTGTGACGATTTCCAGTTACTACCTACCTCTCAAAGTATGCAATAAGCTAGAGATGTATACGTCCAAGTAGTAGTAATATTCATTTCAACTTTGCTATGCCTGATTGTGTATAGAAACATATACCATGTCGTCATTTCGAACAAGTCAGTACCAATTAGAAAAAGATATCGAACCTGCGACATGCGTCATAAGGTGTGTGCGTATCAAATACTCATGTTACCTGAAATTAGGGGTCCTAACTTGAATCGTCTTAGTAGCTGCCCGACTCATGAGCTCTCCCCTATTTGCCTCATGGCCGGCGACTTGCGATCGTGACATTATCATTTGAAGAGTCAACGTGTGATTTGCAACATGGGAAGGAGGACGGATAATTATCATATCGGTGGCGTTTGCTAGGTGTCACGAGCATAATACCTAGAAAGTCACAAGAACTGGTAACATGAAAGACATTGCGTTGTCCGGCTGAAAAGGGCTTATTAGCGAGATATATTATTGCAGAAGCGCATACCTGGCATTTGGGGATTCAGATGCAGCCCTGTAAAATCTTATCAGCACCGGAAATCTCACATCTCACATCTCAACAAAGTACCTAATGCAAGGCACCCAAAATTGGAGGAAACATCGACTCGACCTCGCATCTCCGAGTTCGTTCAACATCGCGATATTCTCTTGCCATGAAGACATCTTCCGACAGACCGAAGGAATTAGCTATGAAGATGTCGCGTGCCCACTTCGGCTCAAAACACCACGCGGAAGGAACATCTGCCTTCTCGTTCTCAGAGTCATCTCATCATGCAGTGATCGTCCCCCTTTAGTCGGTTCAGATCCCCACCTTCCTACATAACTGCCACATCCAATGTTCCCCAACCGCAGTCAGCCAATCACGCATGCCGCCGTACCTTATTCTCGAAAAGGCAGCCTCAGTCGCCTATCCAGATCTGCCAAGACTCGAGGCTTGTATGCGAGGGTCGCACCCCCCAGTTACAGCAGAGTACTATGGAGCAACAATGACAAGGATGTGACGGGAAGCAACCGAGGAGTCTACTTCGTTGAGATATATGCACTATGTATGAGGCACCTGCCAGTTCCCAAGCAGATCCTAAGTCATCGTCATAATTCTACTCGCTACGAAGTGGACCAACTCGCGTACAGGAAGGCGGTAGGTATCCCAGCAAATTGGGTAAGCCAAGACAAGGTACATGAGGTAGGTATACTATACCCATCAAGAATCCTCGAAACTCTTCCCGGCCGTTGTACCCAACTTCTTTATGAAACGACCAATATTACATACATACCTACCTACCTAACATGAATTGACTTCGAGTCCGTAGAACAATGTTCTACCTCCTATTCGCCTCTTACACTATTGAATCAGCGTGTCAAGGCACCATTTATCTTTTCAGATATGGTACACCGCGACTAGTATTCGGCTTCACGGCATCTGAAAGAACGTGCAGATGACCTGATAGTCCAAGCATTAGCCAATGCACAAAGCTCCGATGGCCCCTTCGGGAACGTGCCTATTCTTACACAAGAACCTCCATGGTTGGAGTGGGCAAGCGAACTACCGGCTCGAAATCCGTCGTCACAGAATCAAGACCCTGAGGTTTCGTCTGCCGAACATAACGACGCACAGCATGTCCAAGAAGAAACCCCATCGAAGGAAGATATCCCATGGGGGGGGATATATCCCATGGGATAGCAACTTCAATCTGCCCCAAAGCCAACATCATATAGGGTCTGATGAGGAGCACGGGTATCCAGCGAGTTCTTCTCCAACATCCGCCATACTCCCAGCTCTAGAAAGCAGCGGCGGGCATGGATCGGGCCAGAACATGGCAGGCGTCGGTTCCTATAACGCGGACTCGTCTATAAGATACCCCACGGAGCCGAGCAAGAAGCATGGGGAATCCACCGTCAATTTCCAGCTGGGTCCAGAAGGTCAACAGTCGACAGCTTCCAGGAGTCAGGACTCTACTGATGACGTTGGTATACGGAACTTCAAATCGAGAAAAGAACCTCTTTCCAATGATTATAGATTTCGCCTTCTGCGTGTTTGTCTCGAACATCTCCACCCAGATCTAGAGGTCGACGGTTTTACTTCGGGCCTCGCTTCGTATCGCACCATGCAAAGCACCTCTCATACAGCCCAGGTTAGTAAGAGAATCTCCTTGCTCTAAATGTTTTATCCTGGCTAAATATGATCAGATGTTTTTCCAGAGGTGGTGCGAGGTGTATCCTGAAGAATGGACGTTACTCGAACCCCAAATCACAAAGAAACTAGGGCAAGGTTGGTTTGTGCTGCCTTCTTCTAGTACTTACATGATCCCTGAAAAGAGGGAGGGACTAAAGAGAAAAGCTGTTGAGTCAATAGCCCAGGTTTTGTATACTGCACATCCGCACCCGCATTTCACAAGTTATTGGGTCAGTGCGGTTAGGTATAAGGAGAGGAAACGCTTACGGAAGAATAGAAGCGCCACACTAGCATCGGTGAACCAATCGTGAGAAGCGAATACGTATATATATCTACCTGGTATGTGCATACCAAGATACCTGATTGAACAGAAGCGCCGAGTTTTCCAGTACAGAACTGATACCGCCGATTATCTCCGTCAGTACAAGGAGTACAGACGGAAGATTTCACTTGTGAGAACCCCTACTCCGTGTAAATAAAGTAATTCTTCAATTCCCCTGACGTGTCCTCTCCTATGAAGTATCAATAAGTTGTAGTTCCGTAGATCATTTCAACCTCGCAGCAGGATATGTTTATCACATAGGAGTAATCCATCGTTCGATTATCTAATATACTGATAATACTGTTTCTGAATATTAGGTACTCGATAAATGCATGCTAGCTGAAGAGCACCAAGATAAGGTCAGGGTGAAGCACCTGCTATCTCGAGCCAAGCGGGCTTGATCTGCATTCAAACCCTGAACCAAGCTTTTCGTTCATCTGGTCGCAATTCAAGGTTCCACGGCTATAAGCAACGGGGTCATACCTATTTTTTCAAACTCTTCATATAACGGGTTGAGGACGCTGTCGTATAGAAACAGCAGGAAGAAAGAGACCGAAACGAAATACTGATTCTTCTCCAAATTGGGATATATCCATCGAGTCCTTACAGTACTGGAGCTGCATGTATGTACCTGGATCTTTCAGGGTAACCCTTTCTTATCAGCGGGAGAGTGAACGACGCGCCATCGGCGCCATGCTCGGTGTGGCCGAAGAGCTTTTATCGAAGCTGCCAGCGAATGAGAGAGCCGGGATTCTCTGTCTTCCAGGGATCCAGCTCGATGAGATCCGCTACCGCACTACACCCCCACGGGTGATGGGCAAGCTGGAGAGCTGGGGTACTTGTTCCAACGCTCCAACATCTCTTACGTAGAGGTAGGTTTGAAGATAACATGAACATGAAAAAGAAATTCTTGCCGCAACTCATGGCGGCTTATCTACAAGCCATTTTTCCTGCGCACCACCCCCTATCAATGCAGGATATATGTAACATGACGGCTTTGCAGCTCCCCCCCTGCGCAGCGTCGCACGGCTTTTCGTTGGATGTAAATTTAGTATTTAACGTCATGACCGCATTTCGATCACATATGCTTAGTGTATGAGCTATTGAACCCTTGCGCAAGACTCGGGATCTTAGAACCACCTGCCGCGGTATTGAAAACGAGAAATCGGGGCGGCATCCGCTCGATTCCCCTTTTGCTTTTTTCTTCTTTTCTTTTACACCAAGAAAATGGCAGACGCTGGAGAGCGCCGCGACTCGCGCGCCCCGCCCGCGACGACCGTCTTCGCGGACGGCGACGTGCCGGACCACCTGACGGAGATGTCCGAAGACGAGGCCGCGCTCGCGGCCCTCGGCTACAAGCAGGAGTTCAAGCGCGAGTTCTCGGCCTGGACGACTTTCGCCGTCAGTTTCGCCGTTATGGGTTTGTTGCCGAGTATAGCGACGACCATGTGGTACGGGCTTGGTTATGGTGAGAAATCCCGCGAGGTGGAGGACGGGTTGTGAGAAGAGCGAAAGACTGATGAAGTTATGCAAACAGCGGGACCGGCGGCGAATACTTGGGGCTGGCTGTTGTCTGTTATCTTCATTCTTTGCGTAAGCGCGCCCTCTCAGGAGTTCTGGGGTCTGGGTACAACTGGAGTTAACTTTCCACTCGTAGGTCGCTGCATCGATGGCGGAATTGGCTAGTAGCATGCCTACCTCCGGTGGTCTTTACTACGCGGCAGCGGTCCTGGCCGGTCCCAAGTACGGCCCGTTCGCGGCTTGGATCACGGGATGGAGCAACTGGTTCGTTCAGGTGACGGGAGCTCCCAGCGTTGACTACGGATGTGGTAAGTACAGATACCTACCAGCAACATCTTGAAGAAGAGGAATTAATGTCTTACGTGCTTCAAAGCCGCCATGATTCTAGCCGCGGCGTCAATAGTAAACCCGGAATACATCCCGACGAACTACCAGACGTTTCTCCTGACGGTCTTCATCATGCTCACCCACGCGTGCATCAGCAGCATGCCGACGCTGTGGATCGCCAACTTCAACTCCGTCGGGACCACTATCAACCTCCTCTGCCTGCTTATCGTCATCATTATCATCCCGACGGCGACAATCGGCGACCCCAAGTTCCAGCCGAACGAGTTTGCGTGGGGCATTCAGAACGGCACGGAATGGCCCGACGGCGTCGCCGTGCTGATGTCGTTCCTGTCCATCATCTGGACCATGTCCGGGTACGACGCTAGCTTCCATCTCGCCGAGGAGTGCTCGAACGCGGCGGTTGCGACACCCCGGTCTATCGTCATGACTGCGGGTTCGGGATCCGTACTTGGATTTGTGCTTAACACGCTCATCGCTTACACGATCCAGGACGTCAACGAGGTTATCGAAAGCGATCTGGTAAGAAATGGTCCATCTTCAATCATAATAGAAAACTTTTGAGCTTACACATGATCGTCTGTTGTTTAGGGCCAACCGTTCGCCGCCTACGTGGTCCAGATCCTACCGCAGAACGTAGCGCTCGCCGTCCTCGCGATGACGATCGTATGCGCGTACTCGATGGGCCAGGGATGCATGGTGGCCGCCTCCCGCGTGTGCTTCGCGTACGCACGCGATGACTGCTTCGGCGTCGTCAGCCGGCCGCTCAAGAAGGTCAACCCCCACACGCTAACGCCGGTCAACGCGGTGTGGTTCAACACGAGCATCGGCGTCCTGCTGCTCCTGCTGATCTTCGGTGGCGCCGCCATCGACGCCATCTTCAGCATCGGCGCCATCGCCGCCTACGTTGCATTCACCGTGCCCATCTTCCTTAAGATCACCCTGGTAGGCAACAGGTTCCGCCGCGGGCCCTGGCACCTCGGCGCCGCCAGCCTGCCCTCGGGGGTCGCGGCCTGCTGCTTCGTCGTCGTCATGCTGCCGATCCTGTGTTTTCCGAGCGTGAGGGGCGAGGATCTGACGCTCGATGAGATGAATTGGACCGTGCTTGTTTATGTGAGATTTCCAATGTCCCTGAACTTGTTGACCGGGGAAAGAATATTGGTCGGATGGGACGAGGTTTTTTGACATCTAAGCTAGGGCGCCCCGATGACGTTTGTCATTATATGGTTCTTCGTCGATGCTCATAAGTGGTTTAAAGGGCCGAAGATTAATATCGAGGTATGTCCTACACTTTGCCCTTCCTACTCTAATTTCTTAGCGAGGCTCGTCTAACATGCTGCTACTACTAGCACCACATGCTTCACCAGCAACTTCCTGGCGTGGAAGGCATTCAAGTGCCTGCCAAAGAAAACGGGAAAGACTCAGATCTCGAAAGGGGCTCGATAGGTAAAGCGCCATCAGTCTAGAGAGTGGATGGCAATGTTATAACCTCTCGACCGGGTAGTAAGGACATATATGGATTAAAATGTGTAAAGTGTCAAATAGTATAAACACACAGTGAATCATCACAGATAAATGAGCATTAAATCTGAAGGGAGGTGTTTCTTAATCCATCACGACTACGCAAACCAGGACGTGAAGGCCCTTGTCATTAGGTATTTCTCCAAAGCATGATAACGGAGAGCGACATATTCACCACAACATCAGGCCTACAGTCTGCTGGGCAACATATCAACCACACGAGAACTCGTCTGCAGAACTGCCATACTGCATAAGCTGTGGGACATCCATAATTGGGTACATAAGGTTGCTCGAATAGGTATACAGGGGCGAAAGGACGCAGGAGGAATGGAACGAGATGCGCGCGACATTTGGCCCTGCTGACTCGCGTCGCTGGTGATTTTGGCCGTGGTGCCGTGTTTTCGTTCTTCAATTCCTTTTTCTATCATGGAGTATTTCTACTAATTATGGGAAAGGCTCTTTTTCTAAATCAATGATTTAGCAGGTACGTCATAGTAGCAGTTGAAAACCTAGATAGTTTCGATAATTTCGTCGAACACTTGGACGTGCTTCTCAGGAGCATCGTTATCCAAAGAATCGATTTGTTCCTTCGGATCGCGATCTTGGCTTTAAAAAGAGCTGCACGGCTAGAGACATTGGTCGGATACTCTCACCGGCTAGATAAGGTATCCAGTGGCTACCCCTCGTAGCGCCTAAGCTAGAACGAGGCTACTGTGTGGAAGGCTACGAGGCTTTCCAGAAGGACCAAGAGCTGTGCAATTATTGCGAATGCAACGTTCTCGCATTTCGATATCAGCAGCCGTATACTTCACGTGCACTCATCCTGATAATGGCTTGCAGCAGTGACTCTTCGTATCAGGAAACATTACGAGGTATAGCTGCCTTCACTTTATGATTAGGCACTCGGTGGAATGTTCAACTCGTTACGGCTTAAGCAAGGTGTCCCATGATGCCATGATGCACCAACGCACCCGTATTCATTCCCGTCTTGGCCACTAAGGCAGTCCACCCTGTACCTAGAATGTACCTAATATTGGATCAGGCTCCTGTGGTGCCTGCGCTACTCTTTATCGTCTCCTGATTGGAGCAAGGCTGCCTTCACCAAGTGGCCGCATATGTACCTAGGTTAGGTAGGTATGGAAAGGTCACATATCATGTGGTATTTGAGAAACAGTCAGGGCTGTTGCCTCGTTATTGTATTTTGCACTAGGTAGTACAGCGTAGGATACTGTGTGTACATACCCCATGGGGGAGATTCATCAACCATACACAACATCACCGCAGACACGATCCTTCGGATAGCCACTACAACATCCGACGGAAGAGCGTCGCATATCCTGACCAGGCTTCTACCCGAGTTGCCTCATTGCCAGGTTACTCCTGATTATTCGGTAAATAAGTAGGACAATTCGACCGATATTGCTACCACATCGTCGATGTCCAACCGCATCTCCAATTTGTAACTTGCTGGTTCGGTCTGCCTCCTCTACCGGGTAGGTAATGCTACCTTTGTTAGACCCTACCAATGAAAAAATTCGTGTTATATGAACTTGTAAGACCGCATCGCGCTTCGACCCCAAGATCGATCAAGCAGCCTGTTTCTTAGTCTCGCAAGTCGTCATGGTCAAGCGTTTTCGAGTCGCTTAATGACTTCCTCGATGCGAACGCTCTCTCCAATAAGCTGCCTCACGCACTCCCGGTCCTGGCCATTCTCGCCTTGCACGACCATCTTCACGATGTCACCATCATCGCTCATGACCAGACGTCCCGTACGCCCATCGCTCCACTCGATGCGGATCTGCTTCGCCTGGGCGTCTGCGGCGCTGATATCGACGATTGGGTCCTTCATCTCCTTCGCCTTTCCGTTCTTGCTCTCCAACCCAGCCGCGCTTCGGAGGTCCCCGATGACAGCGGTTCGGTTGTGGTATCGGACCAGCTCCCGTCTCAGCGTCCGCGCAAACTTCGGTAGGTCTTGCTTCTTGGGCGCGTCGTAGTCGTCCTTGGTCGTCGGTGGCGGAAGATGCCGGGCTGCCAGACCGGAGAGCGGGATGCACTGCGGAACGGTGTGCCGGTGGATGCGCAGGTACGGCGAGTTGGGGTAGGGCCGGTTCAGCATGACATAGTAAGGCCGAAGGAAGCGAGATTTAGACATGATTTCAAACCGCAGGCCTATGACCTTGCCCTCGTCCACGGCGTTGGGGTCCGGGTCTTGCACCTTAAAGGTGGTTATGGAGGCGCAAGCTCGGTAGAGACATTGTTGCTTGTGAGCCTCTTGTTCATCGGCTCTTGCGGTTAACTCTTGCATTCTGGAGCCATCGTCGGCTCTGGTGGAGTATTTTTGCAGAAGCTGGCGCGTTGGCTCCGATGTCATCAGAGTGGCAGTCTGCAGCTTAAGTTCTCGTTTTAGTGATTCCACTACATGGCGTTAGGAACAAGGAACAACTCTAGACTCTAGCCTTGTAGTTTGTAGGGTAGATAGTATTATTTTACCTTGGGATCGCAATGTCGCAATTTCATTATCCAACTGATCCGCAACCGAGAGTTCCGATGATTGGATTTCTTCGGGCACCGACGCCATCTTTTTATTCCGACTCCTGTTGTCGAGGCTGTAAGTTCGTATTGGTATTGAACTGAGATCCTAACGACACGACAGACGCGTTATGTGTTATGGATTGACGACGCTATCGATAAGGATCAAGGGTAAAGGTGGGGAGATATAGATCATAGTGGGGTACCTCAGGTACTTACCCGAAGATTCCTCTACTACCTTATGTAGGTATGTACATGGTAGGCTGGTAGGATTAGTCATCGGGAAGACCAGGATTTTTCTCTCCCACCATTGGACGACCCGGACGACTAAGAGCTTCTTGTTCCTTTTGGCCACGTCCACTTTATTTTCTGCTTCTATCCGGGAGGCAGCAATACCTAGCATTAGGCCACGATGGGAGGAATTCTTCATCTGTAGCCTTTTGAAGTTCCCTAACTTATTCTCTCTCTTTCTCATCGCTCGTTACCTTTGTTAAAGTATTCTCTTTCTCAGGTCCACGTAGCCACTCTTACGCGCCAGTCCAAAAAGCAAAAGGCCACGGTTGCTCTTCTTTTATACCACTATTAACTCGGCCTCATTACCTAAGTACCTATATACACGATCGACATACTTGCGGACATACTTTCGCAAACGCAGAGTCATATTTCCCAATTATTACCACTTACGACCGCTTTGCGCCTCCGTAAACCCTCGAGCGCCTATCGAGCCCTTCCTTTTCTCCTTCGCGAAACCTTCCATTCTTGCTACCTGCTCTAAAAAGTACGAATGGGTGCCGAAACTCGGTCGAAATCTCAGAAGCGAGAGGAGTTGTCCGTCTCGACGAGCGGACGTGTAAATGGTCATTCCAACGGCGGCATAAGTAATATGGAGTTGAGGCGCAAGACCGCCCCGCCCCAAGAGTCGGGTCAGGTTACGGCGAATCTCATTGCCAGGGAATCCTTCTCCCTCGACGATAATGTCCCAAAGACCCCCACGGTGAATAATCATGGGTTCTGGGAGTTGCCTATACAAGACCAAAGGAACTTTATGCTCCTCGTCTTGTTGTACTTCTTACAAGGTGTTCCTATGGGACTTGCGAGTGGATCGGTGCCATTTCTCCTAAAGGAACATCTCTCTTTCGGCGAGATTGGTGTTTTTAGCTTAGCATCATACCCCTACTCGCTGAAACTATTCTGGAGCCCCATAGTGGACGCGGTATGGAGCCCCAAGGTTGGACGACGGAAAAGTTGGATTCTACCCATCCAACTGTTGTCTGGATTTGGCATGTTATATCTGGGGTCCATGATCGAGGATTTGATGACCACAACGGGGAAACCAGGCGGCCCGAGTGTGTGGAATTTTACCGGCTGGTGGTTTTTCCTAGTTTTCATGTGCGCCACCCAGGACATCGCCGTTGATGGGTGGGCCCTGACCTTGCTTACCCCCGGGAATGTCTCGTACGCCTCGACCGCACAGACAGTCGGCCTCACCGCCGGCCAGTTCTTGTCTTACACCGTCTTCTTAGCCTTTAACTCGAAGGACTTCGCCAACCGATACTTTCGCTCCACGCCGTCAGAGGATGGTCTTCTAAGTCTAGGGGGCTACCTGACGTTCTGGGGATGGGCTTACATCGCAATTACTATCGGACTAGCACTTGTCAAGAAAGAAGAGAAGACCAGAAACGAAGATGGTATATGGGATGTTTATAAGATTATGTGGGACGTCTTGAAGCTGCGAAACATTCAGACTATCATTATCGTCCATCTCATATCCAAGATCGGATTTCAGGCCAACGACGCGGTCACAAACCTCAAATTGCTAGAGAAGGGCTTCGGCAAAGAGAACATGGCGCTGACGGTGCTAATCGATTTTCCCTTCGAGATTGGACTAGGTTATTATGCCGGCAAGTGGTCGCAGGAATACACGCCTATGCGTCTTTGGTGCTGGGGATTCGTCGGTCGCCTAGTCGCCGCTATTTTTGCCCAAGTTACTGTCGCTATATTCCCCGCTGGGGGTGTCCAGTCTTGGTATCTTGTTCTAGTCATTGCTGAGCATGTCTTTTCAACATTTACCTCTACTATCATGTTTGTAGCGGTCTCTGCCTTCCACGCTCGCGTTGCCGACCCCGTGATCGGCGGCACTTATATGACTCTGCTCGCAACGTAAGTCCAATGTCAGATGACAGTTGCCATTACCTAGCTAACATACGCAACAGGGTCTCCAACCTCGGCGGCACGTTCCCCAGGTACTTTGTGCTGCGACTTGTAGATGCCTTCACATCAGCTACTTGCCACCCCCCGACGTCCAAACTTGACAGCTCGGCCCTAAGAGGTCCTCTAGTCACGCAAGCATTCTCATGCGCTGTGCAAGCCGAGAAAGAGCGATGCGAGCATGGTGGGGGGACGTGCGAGACCCTCCACGATGGATTTTACATCGTCAACGTCCTGTGCGTTGTCGTGGGGCTGTTGACGTTCTTCCTGTACATCAGGAAAAAGGTTCTCATACTGCAGAGCCTGCCTCTCAGGGCGTGGAGACTGGCGGGGTCGTCATCGTCTTCGTCTCGGTGACGATGAAACGGATATATGTTCTAATATACATGTATGATATGGATAATGGAATAAAATCTAGTGATTCTCGTGGAAATTTTAATATGTTATGGCGAAGAGCACTTATCCTCTCCAGTGACGGCATCAAAATTCCCAAAATAGGCTGAAAGGTAGCCTTTGATTGGTCAGCTGGTAATGCTATGAATGTACACAATGAAGATAACAAAGAGGGAAAACAACGGTATTGTTCTTCCAAAACGCAATGTTTCATTAAATGATTTACTTGCATTGTTTTTCTCGTCAGCAACACATAGAAAGCATTGTCGAAAGAGCATGGTGTTTTATTGATATTTGCCTATAAGGCGATGATTTGTCCCGGTTTCGAAATGCCGAACGGAAGCGAAATCTTCATAGCAAAACCACTGAAATTAATAACATCATGTCTGCTCAAGAAGGTCAAGAAAAGTGTCACGTCTGCGACGGAAGCCTCGCCGAGGACCACCTGGCCATGATCGTCCTCCACTTCTTCAACCTCCCCCACGAGCAGAAGTACCAAAAATGCGACGGATGCCAGGGTGCCCACTGCACCCCGTGCTTGATGAAGACCGACGCCGGCGCGTGCGACGTCCTGTTCGCGGTCCAGCACATGCCGGCCGAGCACTTCCGACCGGAGTTCATCACGGATGTCGTCGTCGAGCTCGGCGCCGCCGGCAAGCTCGTCGCCGACTACACGACGGAGGGCATCATGTTCCACCTCGTGGCCTGCATCAGCAAGCACCTGCACCAAGGAGTCAACCTGGGCGAGGTCTTCGGCAAGGTCGCGCACACCACGCGCGACCACTTCACCCTCAGCATCATGCGCATGTTGGCGCAGTACGACATCGACGGGCTGGGGTACTGGGAGGGGCAGCGCGGGCTCCTCGGCTGGGAGGCCGACGCGCTGCACGCGCTGCGATGCGACGCGGCGACCCTCGAGACAGTCGGCGAGCTCGAGCACCTCATGGTCCGCATCAGGAACCGCGGCAACGACGCGCAGTTCGCGTCGAGGAATATCGCCGGGGATGGGGACGGGGATGGGGACGGGGACGGGGACGGGGACGACTAGATAATTCGTATACTCGCCTTTTAATGATATATACCTTGATAGCTGGATATCTATCTAGGTAGCTAGCTTATACAAGATTGACTAATAATAGTATAGGTAATTTCTATAATCAAGATTTTCTGAGTGCTAGCTGTTCATTCTCGTGTCGTGGTCTGTACGTGACCGAACAAAGTGACTTAAATAGTACCTCCTACCGAGAGATATGTTGAGATGGAACCCATTCGCTTTTTCAGATTCATAACTGGTCGTCGCCCTCCTTCAAACACAGAATTTCCGGTCTCGCCGGTATACATGAAAGAAGAACTCATCCAGCTTACAAAGTAACCACCACCCCCTCTAGCCCCGCTGCCAGAACATGCTCTTCTTGCCCTCGAAGCTGCGCCTGTCGATGGCCTCCACGTCCCTGCCGCCGAGCCGCCACCCCAGCGCCTCGAGCGCTTGGCCCGCCTGCTCCGCGTTGCGGATCCCGACGACCGGCAGCGCGCCCTTGCTAATGTTGTAGTTGAGCGCGACGGCCGCCACGCTCTTACCCCTGGGCAGAGCGACGCTCCCGAGCACCTCCAGCGCCGGCTGCACATCCTCGGCGTCGTAGTTGCTGAAGCGCCGCGCGGCTGGCGCCGGGTTGCCGGGGCCGTACTTGCCCGTCAGCCGGCCTTGCGCCAGCGACGAGTACGACTGGAACACGACGTCCACTATGAACAACAGAAGTCAGCCACTGCTTGTTTAGGAAGAGAAGGGGATAGGCTCATTTAACGCATGTCTCAGGAGTGATCACTCCTGAGCGAGCAGAAATAATAGGAAAAAGAAATTCGGGATGTTGTATACTCGAGCGGTAAGCGGCGATGTCACCGTGCGTCTCGGGGTACCGCCGTAGCACGTTGTACTCGCACTGGTTGACAGCCAGCGGCACGTCGTGCCGTGCCAGCTCCTTGCGCATCGCGACGAAGTCGTCCAGGTCGTAGTTGGCCACGCCGACGGCCCGCGCCAGGCCCTGCTCGACGCACGCGGCCATTCCCTCGGCCACGCTCGCGATGCCTTGGGGGTGAATGGGGCCGTGAACTAAGTACTGCGGTATGAAAATATGTCGTATTAGCAATTTATCTCTAGTGTTCTAGAATTTATGAAAGAAGGCTAAAGAAGTTTCGAGAGGGTGTCAGAGGTCTCACAGGGGACGCTTAGTACCCTCGAGGCTTATTAACCAAATCTATCTAGAAACTTCAAGTATTCGCCTTGGAATACTCGAGGCTTCTGGGGTATAAGGAGAAAAA
Source organism: Hypoxylon sp. FL1150 (assembly GCA_022495205.1). Taxonomy (NCBI): domain Eukaryota; kingdom Fungi; phylum Ascomycota; class Sordariomycetes; order Xylariales; family Hypoxylaceae; genus Hypoxylon; species Hypoxylon sp. FL1150. Next base: position 51,311 of record MU376289.1, on the reverse strand, counting down.
TGCCGACACGACATGTTTTCATACGTACGATGTCCACATAGGCGAGCCTCAGGCGCTTGAGACTCTCCCTTAGCGCGCGCAACGGCGCGTCCACGGGATGCAGCAAGTTATTCGACGATAGGGGGGAGACGTGCCACTTCGTCTGCACGACGACCGAGTCCCGCGGTAGATTGGCAACCAGGTCGCCGACGATCTCCTCGCTTCGGCCGCCGCCGTACGCCTGCGCCGTGTCGATGAAATTGATGCCCGCGTCGAAGAGCAACTGGAAAGCTTCCCGCACGGCCGGCAGCTCCTCGTCTTTCCACTGCCAGGTACCCCTGTCGCCCCACGCCCACGTCCCGATGCACAGATGCGACGCCTCGACCTCCGGCGCCTTGGCCGTCGCGATCTTGACGCGCGATCTCGCGTCCGGGCAGATGGACAGCGGAATGGTGTTCTTGCCGTCCTGGCTTGGGTCCGGGCGCTTGGGCTTACTTTTGGGGAGGCCGGCGGCGGCGGCGATGCCGCTGGCGAGGCCCGTTTGGATCTTCTGCATCGTGGTATCGTTTCCCGTTACCCGTTACCTAAAACAATTTACGTCATACAGTACAGGTCAGATTTGAAATTCCCTAGTTTTCTAAGGGGAAAAAGCAAAAGCGTGTAACCCGCGTATATGGATGTGTGAAGTATTATACTCATGTACGTCGTCTTGACTTCTAGTGATGTCATTGCATGTCAAGTCGCATTGGTTATGGACCTTGCTGGACTGTGTCAACTTAAATACCCTTGAATTAGTTGTCGTCAAAGTAACGTCAGGAAGACGACACGGGTTGGCTACTCTCAAGTCATGAAATTTATGATTAATCACATCATTATTTATTAATGCCATTAATTATTAAATTATGTGTTATAACCTTGGAATTAAGTATGCCGCCACATCTAACATCTAGTGGTTCAATGAAAATAATCTGGCTTACCCTGACCAAAGAATACCTAATGACCTACCTATCCCATTACTAACAGTCATATTATACTTTAAGATATAGGTACCTAAGGTAGGTAGAAAAACATAATATGTTTTGATTCAATTTTCATATAACCTCTACCAAGTACCTGGCATTAAATGCACGTATCACCACACGTGAGATGCCTCGATAGCTGTCTTCGCACTATGCAGATTCTGCCTTCAGCTTTAGGCAGCCACTGATTTGGCTAACAGACGCCTCTCATTTTTTAAGCTCTTCAATAGACCACACATTCGCTCTCTTTCATCTACCACCGGTTGGAAAGTTGCGAATAACACAGGATGGCTCTTCCCAAATTTCGTCGTCACCCCGAATGTCTAGCAGACCTGGCTGGTATTTAGGGAAATAAGAACCTTCTCAAGAGTGTTAGAATCTATCACGCAGGCCACCCGGGTCTCCAGCCGCTGTTGACATTGCACGCTTCGGACGATGGCGGCATCGACTACACTGCAGCATATTACGGCTGCTGCATCCTGGCCGGAAGTATCTGGCATGAAGACGAGGGGAGAACCTGCGCCTTAGTCGACGATCATCCTTTTCTGTCCGGGCCTCACAAGGCAGACCGGGAATTCCGGGTAAAAATCCCAGACGACGACATCCTACGCGGACACAGGTACTTCTTTCACGTTCCAGGCTTTGCCATGGGTAGGTCCTATCTTCATATAGTTTCGTTGTCTGCAATACTAACGGCGCCTTCTCAGGTCTATACCACGTTGTTCCCGCCTTCGAGAGATGGTCTTTCCCCGACGGCGAGAATATAAAGATACCGAAGCCTTGGGATTCGTTATAACCTGAAATGTCCGTGAACTGGGAAGATGTCTTAAGACCCTAGGATACAAGTTGCCGTGTAACAGGAACTCTATTTGGACGTCAGGAACTCCATCAAATTCCTTCGGAACGGGCCTTTCCATCGACTCAATTCACTGTCGGGAATACGATCTACCTCCGGCATGACATTAACCGAATGGTCACTGATAGTATTCTCGCTCTATTGCCAGAACCTGGAACGAAGCAACGCGATAGGTATACTCTAGTTACCCATGTTCTCCGATCGCTACACAACACAGATCTAGCTACGTGGGAGATGCTCGCTTGGATCCACAATAAGAGAACCCTTCCAGTCGAGTGGGTTACCACGCGTTTCCTCCTCATCCGGTTTGCTTGGACCCTCTTCAGCGACTCGGTATTCACGCTCTTCAACGAGGTGCCAGGTATTGGGCTCTTGATGATAGACGCGCAGGTTGATAAGAGAGATTGTAGTGTTGTTAAGACCGAACGGACAACAAGGGCGTTGAGATTTGATAAATACTACCCAGGTCTTCGCACCTGTACATCTCTCAACGCAGGGACTAAACGTGAACTGTCTGAAATAGAGGATGACGCCGATGGGAACACCGACGATGACACCGACGATGATAGTACTAATTCGTCTTCCCGAGCGGAGTCGGAGTATGGAATATCTCAGATTACTGGGGGGCGAATGGAAGACGACCCCTGTGATTGTGATTATCTCCTACCCGATACTGAAACGGATGACGGCAGCGTGTCTAGTTTGGATGACTCGGACTGCAGTGTTGAGGAGTTCGATTTCTTACTTAACCCTGATGGCATAGAGAGAGATGAGGCAGACGAGGTCAAAGATGATCAACTGGTCTGTGAGAAAGGACGTGTTATTAATAAAAAAAAAATAGCTTTCCGATAATCATTCATTTTAAAACGTTAGGTAGCTAGGCTAAAAACATAAAAAAGTAGCTAAAATTAGCTGGGAACTGATAGATTATAAATGTCTCAAGTTTACTAATTGCATCAACCTCCTAAGCCATTTAATGAGATGAAACCTCATATTTCTATTGTCTTTTCTTCTTAATTAGAATCCGCATTCTGCGGTTATGCCATGAAACCCCCATTAATGCCATCAAAGTGTACGATTACGGCGGTATGCTAAACGAACAACGACCAAATTATTTTCAACTTTCACGTCAGTGGGTCTGTATAGGAAAACGCTATTCACAGTACCAAGAGTCAATACTCCCCTATTTTGACTTGTTCCTCGCCGCGGCCGACTCGATGTGCTTCGCATGCAGCTCCTCCACGGCCGGTATAATCAAGCCCTCGATCTCCATCTCGGGCTCGCCCTCAGGCAGGGTATCCGGGTCGAGCGGCTGGTTCAGGGGGACCTCCTCGGCGCCCGCCGCCGCCTTCTTACGGGGGATGCGGATCCAGCGGTCGTCGCGGCCGGGCGCCACGAAGACGACCTCCCACTTGCGCGTCGACAGCAGGTTGCCGATGACAAGGTGGTGCTGGTAGCGCTCGAGCGAGTACTTGGCCTTGTGCACCAGGATCGCCGGGTCCGTCTCCAGCTTGAACGAGACGATCATGCCCTCGGGCGCCCAGCCGTCCACCAGGTTCTTGAGGAACTTGGGCACCGGGTCTAGGTCCACGATCAGCCGCTTGCTGCGCGGCACCGCCGGCGACGAGTCGAAGTTATCGAACGCCTCGTCCTCCTGCGGCCGCTCCTCTTTGGTGACCACGGTCGTCGGCCCTTGGTGCTTCTTCAGCATGTCCGTCGCGTCCGTGCTTTGGATCTTGTGCTCGGCCATGCGGTCCTCCGGCACGAAGAAGTCGCTCACGGCGGCGGCTAGATACAAGAGGCCGTTGGGGCCCAGGGGCCGCATGAGCTGGGCGACGGCGCGCAGCTCGTGCAGGTAGTCGGTGATGGTGACGAAGGGCAGCATGAGCAGCAGGTTCTGCTGCTTGGCGGCGTTGTATTTGCGCAGCACGCGCAGCATCTTCTCCTGGTGCGCAGGGTTGGCCACCACGCTGCCGTCGTCCGGGTTCTCGTGCAGGAAGTCCAAGAAGCAGTCGGTCGAGTGGCTGTAGTGCCGGCTGTACGGCAGCAGACTAAACTGCCGGTGCATGAAGATGACGGCGTACCCGGCCTCCAGGAAGTACTCGGCCGACGTGGCGCCGCGCGTACCAGCGCTAAAGTTGTCGATGAACCGCACCGTCTGCTTCTCCAGGGGCACCGTAGTGCCGCCCGAGGTGACGAGGACCACACGCCTGTTCGCCGCCGCGTGCTGGTTTATGAATTTCTCCGCCGCCGCGACATGCCGCGGTAGTGACTTAGGGGGCGGGTTGGAGCTGAAGTAGGCGTTCTCCACCACTTGGTGAGAGGAGGCGGACGTGTTAGTGGTGCTGCTCGACATTGTGTCCTGACTCGCAATGGATGATATGGACGGTGATCTAGAAGAAAAGCGAGTTTCTGATAGATGAAAGTTGAGACTGAGAGTAGGCGACAAGTCCCCTCCCTTCTCGGCTGAGAAAGCGTTCAGATGACCGAAAGCCGGAGTCTGCGTAGCCATCGTGTTAGCTCGGACAGAGTAGATTGTGGAGCGATGCAACGATACAGATACAGTGGAGCATCAGATGTAGGCGGTAGGGCAGACGCAGGGACTAAGGGTCCTTATTATAAGACGCATAGCCATTGCTACTAGTAGACTGCTGGCGTACTCAAAGCATATGCCGTGGATCTTGCGCGGAATGTGACTCGTACTGTACATAGTAATCACCGATATCCCGGAGTTGGATGAGACCTCGGCCCCCGGTTCCTTGGGGTCCTTTCTCCTTTTTGTGGCCAGCCGAGCGGAGGGCCGGCCGCCCGGGTCAATTGACATAAAGAACGAGGGCAGTTCAGGAGATGGACTTCTCTCTTTTCTCTTGGGTCGGACTTCCAAATCAATAATTGTAGAGGTTTGACATACAACAAACTGAAGATATACTTACACAGTGCAATGGAATCGATTCTGCTTCTCGAGCAAGTCTTACCAGTAGTCTATTAATTGCCGCAAAATCAATTGAGGGTGTCGAGTGTTCGGCGGGGTGAAGCTTGAAGCTTGAAGCTTGTGATTGATTCGTTAGATCGAGATGATAACTGATATGCGATCCCCAAGTCCTAGTCTGGCATGGGGCTGGCTAACACGTGTGGTAGGTAAGACCATACCATTAACACCCACAGTAAGCACTCAGTTACAAAGCCAGATACCTAGCTCAGGCGAGGTTAGATCCGGCTTTGCTGAACCGCCGCTGACGTGAGTTGTGGGGTTATGCATCGGATGAAAGGATCAGCGCTGGAGAAGCTTCAGGGGCCAAGCCAGGTCCGAGTCCCGACGGGAAGGAAATACATAGTAGGTTTGTACAGCGCCCCCCCTGCAACTATTCCGATTAGATAAGATCTGAAAGGCGCCCTCCCTCTGAGGCGCAATTCCAACAGCTTGGTTTCATTGACACCTTCTTATTCAGGAAGTGTTCTCAGCTACAAAAGACGATCATACGAGGTCGTAAGGCCTCGATCCCAGCTTACAGAAGAAGTCATATATTTAGGGAAAGTAGCATGGTCGACGTTGATTCATCGAGCTACAGTTTCAACACTATTAGGTTAGGTAGCTAGCTACAGCTCTTACCTTCCATTCATAACCCATGGCTATAATTTTATACGAACAGATACCAACATAACGAATTTGTTGAATTATTTTCAATTCTTGGATTTAACCTTACTTTTTTAAGTTTTAACCCTGTCTTGGGTGCTTTTTTTTTTCTCTTTTAATATGATTACTAGTCACATCAAATTGCGTATTAACCACCAGAGGCCAAGATACATATTAGTAAGAGAACTCGAATATATACCTTAGTTACAAGGTACTGATGTGTTTACAGTAAGTACCCAGACCTATATACCCGTGAATGCGCCTTACTAATTTCAACCAGCCAAACCAATTTGTCTAGTAATCCTCGAAAACCTTGGTGTTCCCCTTTTTATAGATGAAGCCAAACGGCCCTCGTTGTTTCCAAGAAACCATACCAATACCTAAACCCATAACCTTGGTTTCTATCTTTTCGTTACGCTGTCAAAAAAAGGTATCATCTAAAAGTTAGTCCATGGCGACCACCCAACGCTCGCAACCTTCGCCGCGTACATAGCGACAAGGGCAATGATTTGTGTAAGCCCGGTAAAGAGAATAAGACCCCAATAGTTACCACCAGCAGCCTTGACGATGGTCCCCGCCACTGGCAGGCTAAGTAGCACGGCTACGGATACCACAGTGTAGCAAGTAGCATAATACCGTCCATAATTCTGCGTATGGCATAGTTTCCCCACACAGACGGGAGTGATGCTAATGTTATTGCCAGTCGAAAACCCGAACAACAGTGCGAACATGACAAGACCCGCCGTCGTGTGTCCAAACGGCAGCCACACGACGTAGCAGGCGAACACGGTAACGCACATGGATATCATATTCGTGTTGAAGGCGCCGATCTTGTCCGCCCACCAGCCGGGCAGCGCGCGCCCCGCCACCGACGCCGCGTTCAGGATCGGCAGGATTCGGAACGAGAACGACTCGTCGAACCCGTTGGCCAACGCGTAGCTCGAAACGTACGCCAGCGGGATGAAGAGCCCGAACTCGAGGAAGAAGACGCCGACCGTCAAGAGAAAAAACGGCTTCTCCCTCATGATCCGGAAGTCCGGGTGCGGGCTCGCGTTCTGGGCCGGCGGAAGACGTTTCCTCACTAGAAAGTTGGCGAAGATGAGGAGGAAGAGGCAGACCAGGCCCAGGATGCGCAGCGCCCAGCCCCAGCCCACGCGGTCGAACAGGCTTTGTAGCAGGAGCGGGAAGGCGACGCCGCCGATGCCGCCGCCGGTGCTGGCGAGCCCGGAGGCGAAGCCCCGACGCTCGTGGAAAAAGTGGCCGATTGCTGTGATGCAGGGCGTGAATAGGAGAGAAGTCGCTATGCCGTTGAGGATGCCCCAGGTGAGCATGAAATGCCAGTATTCTAGAATAAGTTAGTATTAAGTTATAAGAAGCTTGGGGGGGCGAGGGCGGAAAGGGGTTGTTTCCTCACTGGTACAGATACTCAACAGCATGACACTCGCAACGACACCAAGACCGCCGGGCCCGATGAGCCATCTTGGGCCGTACCTATCAAAAAGGGGACCGATATAGATGCCGCAGACAAAGCATAGCGCCGTATAAAACGAGAAAATCCATCCGATGGTACCTTCGTCGTAATCCATCAGCTGATGCGTCGCAATGTACGTCTGGAGCGTTGCGATGCTGTTCATCAACCCCAAAGACGCCAGGAGGCCGGACCACGATCCGAGGACGACGAGCCATGCTTGAAGACCTCCCTCTGGATATGTCTCGTCCCCTAAGAGTGTCACTCGCCCGGAGCCCGCGTTGGATTTATCGCTATCGGAATACTCCCGCACGCCCAGAACTATGTCGGGCTTCTTGTTTTCATCAAAATCGACTTGCCCGTTCTCGAGGTAAGTTGGGCCCCGCGTCTCTGGGATAGGGGGATGGTGGGTATAGTGGGAGATATTTTCACATTTTTCTGCTTCCTCCATTGCTTCCAAAATCCTACCCAGGTATCAGTCTTATGGACAAGATCTAGTGTATATATTGAAGATTATGAGACAGGTCTGTGTCTGCTGTGCGAGCTATATAACGCGCAGTGGGAAGCGATCTTCTGAACCCCGGACAATGGCACATTTAACCTTCCCTTTCGACGCATCATGCCTGGATCCACATTAAGCTCATCGGCGATCGGCCGAAAACCCGGGAGTTGCAGCAAACGCATCAAGGTTGCCCATCCGTTCTCGGATCCAACAGCCCGCTCAATTTTTTTCGTTCTCCCTCTAAGCCCCGCTCTGTTAACCCACTTTGGCCAAGTCGTCGACAGCGAAGGTGCGAAAGGCGTGATATATTTCGCGCCCGCCCCTCTGCATTGTGATTACGTCCAGAAACACATATCATGCGGCCATATAGAAGGCCTGTCACCTCCACTTGAACATTTTTTTCACCCTGGTATTCATGGGAATATCTGGGCCGGCGTTAACTCCGAAGGTCCAGACTCTTGGGTACCTGCAGTTGGGCACGGGTAGATGGTCCTAGGTTGTGGGTAGGTTGAGTTCTCCTTGCGGCTCATCTGACTTGTCAGGCACCAGTCATGAGAGAACGCGCCGTTCCTCGGTTTGGAGAAATGGAGATGCCTAGGTAAGATGGAGGCAAAGCCTTCTAGCACTATGCATACGTAGCATTAGCGAATATGACAAATTGTTGGGGGAGACAATGCGTCTCCAATTAATAGGAACGTGTTTATCATTAGCGGCCGCGTTCAACCGCCATGTCGGAGTAAAGTGGTGAGAATAAGATTGAGTTGCCACTTCGATAGGCTCAATCTTGGTCGTCGTCTTCCACTTCCTCCATGGAGACTTTCTGTGGACCAGGCATCGTAGGTTCCGACGTCGTCGAATCCATGCCCGGAGTAGATTTGAGGTACCCTTCTCTTTCGAGGCGGTCCGCTTCCTCCGGCTCCATTAGACCGCCCTGGCCTTTGCTCTTTTCCATCTTCATCCGTACTGCCGTGGGTACGAATGCACTGACAGCCTCCTTTCGCAGGTCGCGTACTATCGGCTTTGCTTCGTACACCGTCTTCGCTTCCACCGGCGCCGATGGCGGTGGCTGCTTGTTATTGTCGTTATCCTCCTGACCGTGACCGCGACTACCACCCAACGGTGTGTCGTTCGCATTCCGTGCCGCCCTGCGCTTCGCGTACCAAGCATCTAGTATTTCCTTCGGTATCGGGGGTGGCGTGTCTCGCGGCATCGGTATGCTCTTCACGTCCTCCGGCACGTCGCTATCGTCGCTCGAAGCGCCATCACCGCCCCGTCTCCTTTTGCCCAGGACACCGCCGTCGCTTCTGAATCCGCCGCCCCGGCCGAACGACGGCGCCTTGTCACCTAGAGCCTCTCTCGCCTTGGCCACGGCTTTGAGGTCGCGCTCCAGCCCTTCGAGTACTGCTTCTTCATGCTTAGTGAGCTTACCGCCGCCAGATGCAATTTGCTTCAGGTCGTCGATCTGCTTCTGTATGCGCTCTGGGTTTCGCTTCGCAAGCTTCTCGTTTCGGCGGGCGGCTGCTTCTGCCTTGCCTGCGTATAAGCTGTCAGCATCATACTGGTTTGGCGATAGTGCTCTGGATCGGTCAAGAAACATACCTTTCTTGGCGGCTTTGGCCTTGTCGGCTTTGCGCTGGGCCTGGACGGGGTTGTAGTTCTTTTCTTTCGGCATGATTACCAGGCGGTTAAAACCTTAGTCGTAAGTACCTATCACGGTGAGAACTATTGGAGAGAATTGAGACAGTGCTGTAGTTGTGAAATCCGAGCTTCATTATCTTTTTCACAATGACGCGCCGACCACCTAGCTATAGCTTGATGTAGGACATAGATTATGTAAGCGGTATTAGTGGGTCGCTACTGGTTGCACTCAGTGTAGCGGGCAGAGCGGGGTAGACGCTCGCCACGCCATTGGCTAAATGACTTTCTTACCTTGGCAGCTCTCGCAGCTTCTATCGACCGCCTTGAGAAGCCACCTTGAACTGCAGGTTGGTAACCTCGGCGTCGACGGCAACAAAACGCCTGAACGGCAGTAGCTCGCTGCACGCAAGGCAGCCATCCGCTCGTACAGTGTTGGAGCAGGGATCATGTCTCTGCTGCCATTATGCAAGACTATTAGCAGCAAGCGGACCAAGTGATGAGCTCGATGCTGCCAAGCATTTCCTCCGCATCATCAAGCCCGGCAGCACGGCCGCTATCGCCGGTGTGGGAGGAGAAGCCCTGGCAGTCGGCCCTGAAGGAAGCGCACCGCCGAACACGGGGCACAGACGCGCCGCTTCTGCCCTTCCTTGCCGTCGACGACTGTGATACCGAGCAGTTCAAGAAGCTATTAGTCGAGGCCGGTTTTTAGGGCGCTTGATACCGCAAGAGGGAGACATAGGCCCCCAATGCCAGACCTCGAGCCCCGGGCTACCATTGCGTGGTCTTTCCTTTTCAACCCCGTCGGCAGTTGGAAGCAGTCCGACGAGGATACGTGGGACAAGTCCATAAGGATCTGTGTCGAGGAACTGCAGAAGGGTACCTTGTACCTCTTAGAGGGTGGTGTCCATAAGATTCGTATGATTGCTACTATCGATGTCACGGAGAAGAAGTAACCTAGGCGAGCTTCGAGAATGCATTCTGAGCGAAGGCGATGTTGGAGACAGCTCCCCAGCCCAAGCCCGAGATTATATACGATGCTGCTGATGGATTTCTAAGGCAGTGTAGACTTAATTACGCCTGTAAGTTCCGTAACGATCACCTGAAAGCCCCAGTTCCATATTACCCACCCTCCCTTTTTTGGAACAGAAGCAGGTAGTTTTTTGTCATCGGCTCTACCACCGATGCGGAAGTTCGCGATATGGAATTTCAACTACAAGAGCACGAGCCGTACCGTGAGATCTAACACATTATAGTTCATCCAATCCGAACTCTCTCATGCAATTATACTTTCCACATTCAAGGTTCAACAAGATACCTTTGTCGGCATCAAACTGTATATAGCACAAAAGAATGTTTTGTGCCATCTGAGACCCGATCGACTTCATCAATTTTTTCAGCGCATGTTACTCCGGAAGAAAGGAAAACTCGAGCCTTCGACAATTCGTAGAGGTTACTATCACAACTCTCGACCCGATACTCTTCAGAGAAGTATGATCTTATTTCTTCTTGTATAACTTAATCTTGAACCCCTTTTGACACCAGACTTCGCGTCTACCGCCTATTGTTTCTCTACTCCACGCCTCAAAAATGAAGACCTATTGGACAAGGTCAAAAGCCTTGAAATGGATATCTCTCCCTGTAGAGATTCGCCTCATGATCTTGGAATTGATCGCACATCAAAAATATCCTAGCTAGGCTTCTTTTGCGTCTGTGTGCAGAGAATGGCAATACGTTTTAGAGAGGGCCAATTTTTACAGAATAACACTCGGAATATCTCGTCTTAACGATTTTGAATCTATCATTTCATTTTCGCCACAGAAAAGAGAGATGGTCCATCATATTTATTTCAACATTCAACTACCACGATACAATGCTAGGTGTTGTTCGAGACAACCAAAACGACGTTTACCGTCGGTCAACATGAATTTTATCGTTAGTGATGGGATACGAAAGCTTTTCTGCATCCTCAGTTCTTGGAAACGAGTTCATGACTTGACATTGGAGGTCGGCGCATATTCTCCTAGCGACTTCGAACATTGTTTCAAAACCTTGTCCTCCGAGGATAGTGAACATGACGTGGACCCAATGCCGGATACAAGGCTGAGCCATTATCATGACCCACGGCATGGCTGGATAGATGGTCAACAAGTTCAAGCTCCTCCAAGGCCGGCCTTAATGCGACTTTTTCGACTTATCAGCCTAGTGTCCGACGACATACCCCGAGTCAAAGCAGTCACCTGCTGCATTACCAGTCGACAACTCCGGCGTCGTCTTTCTCCAAATGATTGGGGCTTCTTACTCAGAATATTTGAGCGTCTAGAGCAATTGAATTATGAGCCGTGGACGCCATATAACATTAATGACACGGCATTTCATTATGAATGTACGCACTCGCGCTTAAAGTGTTTCCGCGTGCCCAATAGTTTCATCCCGATCAGCCACCACTAATACTTAGAAATTGGCCTTTCTTATTCAATGCAGGATAGTATTTCGGATACTCTCAACAGCTTAAACATATTTGAAGACTCGTACAAGTTTTATGATCGATTTCCAAGGCGGCCTGTCTATATCGATATACCTGAATGGTCTTACCGAAAGCCGGGGGCAATTTTGGCACGTATGAGTCTCGGCCTACGCCATATTGCTATCTCTTTCATGGTCAATGCCGGAAAACTCTTCGCCTACTGTCGACTGATATGGCGCTGGTCGCGTTTACAATCTTTGGCGCTTACATCGCAGCGACCCTAATATGCTATACAAATTTATAGAAATCGAAGATATTTACAATTACGTGGATTCGGACTTAGGACTTACAGCTACAAGGCTACAATGCTACGGTACTACTTACTGTAGTTGCCCTGGGTATTCTTATATACATATATAATATATGTCATGGCCACTAGCCCTGGTCGCGATATCTAAGCTGTCAAGCTTGCTGTCATGCTCTTAATCCTGACACGGTTATCGTCAGGATAAGATAACCTTGCATACCTACTTAGGTAGGTAGGTAGGTAGGTAGGTAGGTAGGTAGGTAGGTAGGTAGAAACAACTACTGAATTTAATTATCGTGTCAAAATCTTGATGTGGTTGCTGTTACCATGTTAAAATAGGTACCCTCCTCCCCCACCTCCCGCTAATGTACCCAGGTACCTAGTAGCAAGGATGCTTTAGGTACATACCTTAGTAGTAGTAGTCAGGCACAGGTACCTTGTACAGTAGACTTTTCGAAGTTAGCGGCTGCCGGGGTGACAATGTTGACTTCATTCCTTATTGATCTGCTAAGTCGAGACCCCGCCTCTGTTGCAGCCCAAGTCCATTCTTCGAGCTGGGCATGTAATCAAAACAATCCTTTGGTTATTGATCAACCATCTTGCATGGACCTTGCATCTCTATCCTTACATCTTGCATCGTGCATATTATGCCTGTGAATTGTACTCATTTGATCAATTGGTCTCGTCTCCTGTCTCTTACCAATCCACCATCCACCAGACTGATGCTGAGCTGAACCCCTCCATCTGCCTGTCACTCTCATCTATTTCTCTCGCCTCCGCTAGGGGCCTTCTGCTCGTCGTTCGAGCTCCTCCGACGCAAGCTGCTTCTATAGCCTTTTCCATTCACAATAGAACCAGCCATGGCAAGCTTCCTATCCAACATGTTCCCTTCGCAGGGAGCAAAGGACGGCAAGTCGTCCGTCTCGGAGCGTCCTGGAACGCCGACCAAGAACTCTTTCCTCACCCCCGCTGCGACACCGCAAGGCAGTCCGAGCAAGAAGACGATCCCACCTGGAGCCAATGATCTTTCCAACGTCTTCGACAACGCTCTCAAGCTTAACCCGGTATCCCTTGATAGTCCAGCAGTCAAGCTCGGCCGACCTCAAAGTAGCACCCCTCTATCGCCCACGAAAAGCAACATACAACCCGTCGACGATGGATACTTCGCGAGCGCGTCCCCTGCTGTCGATAATAGTATCATCCATAAGAGCGGAGAGACGGCAGGAACCCCATTGAAGAGACAAGGACAGGAGAACACACCCCCTTCCCGAATCCCCGTACGAGACTCTGTGTACCAACACAATCAAGCCGCCATGTCACGCCAGGAGCTCTACCGTGATAGCAGACCAATCACTCCAACCACGCCCACGACTAAGAAATTCAACACGTCTCGAGGGCTGACCCCCGAGGAGTTGGAGATTCTGAAGAAACCCAACGTCCGCCGCCTGGTCAATGTAACACAACTCTGTAAGACTCGCGGACTCAAGTATCTGTTTTCTTTGCTAATTGTTTCTTTGAAGACTTTCTAGATCATTACTTTGACCTTCTTACCTATGTTGGCTCCAGACAATCACGGCTGAACGCCTTTAAGGCGGAGATTCCAGCACCGCCCGAGACTGACGAGGAAGAATATAAGCAGATATGGCAGAAGTACGTCGGAAGAGAGCGAGCTGCCCTCCGCAAGCGCCGTATACGCCTTCGGCAGGGCGATTTCCAGATCCTCACCCAGGTTGGCCAAGGTGGTTATGGTCAGGTATTCTTAGCACAGAAAAAGGACACCAAAGAAGTGTGTGCTTTGAAGGTCATGAACAAGAAGCTACTCTTCAAGTTGGATGAGGTTCGTCACGTCCTTACAGAGAGAGATATCCTCACGACGGCCAACAGCGAGTGGCTCGTTCGTCTCCTATACTCGTTTCAAGATGACAAGAGTATTTATCTTGCTATGGAATACGTTCCGGGTGGAGACTTCCGAACGCTCCTGAACAACACTGGCGTCCTATCTAACCGCCATGCTCGCTTTTATATCGCCGAGATGTTCTGCTCGGTCGACGCACTCCATAAACTAGGCTACATCCATCGGGACCTAAAGCCGGAGAACTTCCTCATTGATTCTACTGGGCACGTCAAATTAACTGACTTTGGCTTGGCTGCTGGTAACGTCGCGTCATCAAAGATTAATTCGATGCGTATCAGACTGGAGAAGGCTTCCGAGACCGAAGTCCCGTTTGGTAAGGCCATGGACAAGCGAACTGTGGCTGAGCGCCGAGAGGGCTATCAGACAATGCGTGAGAGGGACCTTAACTACGCAAAATCGATAGTGGGGTCTCCCGACTACATGGCCCCAGAGGTGCTTCGCGGCGAGGAGTACGACTACACTGTGGACTATTGGAGTTTGGGATGCATGCTGTTTGAGGCTCTTACTGGATTCCCTCCCTTTGCGGGTTCTACGGCCGACGAGACGTGGCACAACCTGAAGCACTGGAAGGAGGTACTCAGACGGCCGGTATGGGAGGACCCCAACTATTTCCTGAGTAACCGCACCTGGAACTTCATCACTACGTAAGCTCCATAGCATCAGTTCCAATGTGGCCAAGCTAATGGGTTCTAGATGTATCAATTCGCGATCTAAAAGGTTCTCGAACATTAAGGATATCTACGAGCACCAATACTTTGCAGAGGTAGATTGGGAGACACTCAGAGAATCCAAAGCGCCGTTCGTGCCTGAGTTGGATTCGGAAACGGACGCAGGGTACTTTGATGACTTCACTAACGAGGCGGACATGGCGAAGTACAAGGAAGTCCACGATAAACAACAGGCCCTTGAGAGTATGGCCGATAGAGAAGAGCAGATGGGGAAGGGCCTTTTCGTTGGATTCACCTTCCGCCATCGCAAACCCACCACGGAAGACGGCAGTCCGCGAAAGCGAATCCAGACCGACGAGACGTTTGGTACCATGCTGTAGGGCAGACGTTAGTTGGGTAGATTCAAGAGACGCTGATAGGACTTGATGAAGCATGACGGGTTTGTCCTTCACCGAGCTGCTAAGTTTGACGACAGTTGACGGCTACAAAGTAGGATACTCAGGATTGCTGTGGAGAGATAGTATGGATCGTGACAGGGGACGCTTTTTTTTTCTCGATCGTTCTGTTGGAGTAAGGCTCCCTGGAGAACAAGTACGGGCGGTAGGAAGGCGTTTGTTAAGAGGCATGTGCATGTTGTATTGGGAGTTATGGAAGACGATTAGGGAGGGCATACGCGTCTGGTTATTAATAAGCCTACCCCGGAAGGCAACTTGCGAAGACGTCGAGAGATCAAGGCACAGCAGCAGCAACCGTGTACAACAGAAATCACCAGTAGATTGATTGGTTGAATACTAATCAGTCTTAAGATGAGACTTTCTTTGTTCTGGAGGGAATTGGAGTTACCGCTCAGATCGACGTACGGCTGACGTCTCTAGCAATACAATCAAGGGACGACTCATCGGATCTAGCACGAGGGCGGATTCATCCGGATGCAGGTGTCTGGGACGTAATGATGAAATCGTTTGCTGAAGGAATATCGTGAGTTTGGTTACACACCATATTCATCTCCACCGTAGGTTGAAAGGTGTAGGTTCCATCTTGCCTACCTATTTTTAGAGACTTATTGCCTCCATCCACGAGGGAGAGGCGAAGAGCCTGGGAAATGTGTGTGCTTCAGGTGACAGATGTTAGGCAAAGTGATAATTCGCGTTCTTCGGGACCGGGAATTTGCTTGAGCCGCCCCGTTGGTGGATCTACTCGAACCGCCGACGACGCCCGGCTTGCGATTGGCTCGTCAACGCAGCGCAGCTTTCCCGGACATCCCCAACATTGCATGCATGCATGTATCCCCGCGCATACAAGCTTTTCCCATTCCACGATAGGTAACAATGCACGACTCGCATATATCACTGACGAAGCTCGAAGCTGTTAAGCCACACAGCTCTTGGGATAGACGGTATGCAGATAAGTAGGCAGGTAGGTAGTGGCAAGTGTGTGTATAGGAACGTTTAGCCTACAATCATACTATAGCCATATGGTCATACCATGCGATCTGGTCTAGGTGTAGGAAACTCGAGCGGTAGGCTATCTTGCATTGCGTTTCCGTCTTAAGCTCACTTACCCTTTGCCCTTGAGTAGGAGACATCTCATGATTTCCGATCGCCTATGAGAGGCAAAACCGTTGATATCCCTTACCGCGTGTCGGGAAGTCTGAAACTAGTGAAGCCCAGCTTATGTGGCTACGTGGCTGCCATTGTAGGACCGCATACAGCCAAAGTCGTCGATCTCATCTACGACGAGAGCTTTCCTCCTAGGAATCGTCACACACACATGCACGCTATAAGCCACTCCCCATCGCGGCTGGCTGCCGCTCGCTGCAGTGGACGCGCGGCTCCCAGAGCACGCGGCCGTCTTGTTTTTGTCGAAGGCTGAGAGCGGTGGCCAGGAGAAAAAGAAAAGCATTCTAGAAGCTTACACACCAGGCGTTCCTGAATTCTTGCCTCCTAGATGCTAGTCTTCATACCTGCATACTCGTTGTGGATTTAGCCAAGGTGTATCATAACCCTATTCCATTTTCCCTCCTCCTTCTCCTACCTGTTCTCCCGAGCTAAAGCAGACCCATCGAGCCAATCTATGCCTTGACGCAAAAGCCGCCTCCGCCCCCAGAAGGAGAGGAAAGACAGACATCACACACACACACATACACACATACACACATACACACACGCCCTTGAGAAGATTAAGGTAGCTAGGCGCAGGTGTGTGTGAGAAAAAAAAAGGCAAGAGATGACGAAGGGGCTTTCGCAGTCTGTCGTCTTCAACACCACCCTTCTTTCCAATAGACGTGACATTTCTTAGACTTCTATGACACAAGTTGCATTACTTTGCTTTCGTCCGGTCTTTGTTTAGAGGGGGGCTGGAGCAGGGAAAAGGGTATATCAATCTACTTTTTCTGCTTGACTTACATATGCTTTTTTCCCACCCTCACGTCGATATATGTTTCATATTGTCGTATCATCAGAACTTCTTTTGAGAATTCATAATTTGGCATTCGATATCTAAAAACAACTACGACGACGTATTGCACGGACTATATACCAACTTTTAAGAATAAGCTACTGGAAGGAAAGATGAAAGCATCAACCGTCGTCGCCGTGCTGGCGCCTTCGGCCGCCTCTGCTCAATGGTGGAAGGGCGCGCCGAGCTGCGCTGTAAGTCCATTACTTTCTCACTTTATCATCTTCCCCTTCGTTACTCACTCTCAAGCCTAGCCATCTCACTATACATATACCCAGTACTCCCTTGACACTAACACTCCTGACAACAGCAATCCTGCCTCTCCACCGCCTGGTCCAGCCCTACCGGCACCGTAACCAGCGGGTGGCCCGCACAATCCGCATACTGCGCCGCGGACGCCGGGTCCAGCGTCGGCTCCTGCATCAGCTCGGCATGCGAGTCGGCCTCCTCGTCCACGGCCTGGGAGTCGTACTCGACGCTCTCGAGCTCCCTGTGCTCGCAGTACGAAGCCTGCACATCGGCCGGCAGCACCGGCGTCCGCACCATCACGTACTCAGGAGGCCCCGTGACGTGGGCGGCACCCGGGGGTTGGGACTCCGGCTCCGGCTCCGGTTCCAAGTTCGGGCCGCACGGGATCAGCGGGTGGGTCGGCGCCAGCAGCGGTAGCGGTAACAGCTCGGCGGGCGACTACTACCGCCAGTACTGGAGCGAGTGGGCGTCGGCGTTCCGGTCTAGCCGCACGTGGACGGGCGGCGTGGCCACGGTGACGGGGTGCGCGTTCGATGGATCGCCCTGGTTCGTGGGGCCCGGGTGCGGATGGAACGGGCTCGGCGGGTTCAACGGGTGGGTCGGCTGGGGCAGCGGCTGGAGCTGGGGTCCGACCAGCACGGTTACGGTTACCTACACGACGACGGATGCGGACGGGTCGACGACCACGGGGACTGGGCTCGCGGCTGTGGCGCTGGCTGTGAGCGGCACGCTGACTACGTCGACGACGTTGGGAGCGCCGTCCGCAACCAATAGCGCGGAGAGCGGGGCTGCGCCGGCGGGAGGCAGTGTGGCTGCTGCGATGGTTGGGGCTAGAGGCGCCGAGGGCTCGATCGTTACGGGGATGATGGGGATTGCGCTCGGTGCCGTCGTGGTCGTTGCCGGTATGCTGTGAAGGAGTTTGCTGTCACTCTTTTATTTCTTGGCTTGCTCTGCATTTCTCTGTACAAAAATTTCTTGGTTACAACTTGGAAAAAACATTGATGAGATGGGATGAGAAAAGATGGATACGGTTGAATGCTTAGGGGTGGTAATTAGATCGGTTGGTTGGTGGCTTACGAAGTTAGATGAGATATGTACATTCCTTAGACATAGGTAGTAGAAAAAGGCTGATGCAAGACGAGAAGATGGACGATATAGTACACGAGACCAGGAAAGAATAAAATATTGATGGTTATGCTCTAATTTCCAAATTCTTCATGTGTTTTTTCTTCATTGGATCATCTCCCCTTTCCCGAGTTTACTCCTTTTCTGAGCTCACTAGGTAATCACGGTCTTTTTTTTCCATGCATCTTTCTAAGATTCCAGGTGCTCTGGCAAACTACGCGCCGCTCCACATCCGATTATCATCATCGTCGTCATCCAGCGGCGCCGTAAACAAAACACTAGTCGCAACCGTAGTCGCAGACAAAGCCGTGCTCGCCTCGCTCTTCTCATCATCGCTCTCGTCCCTAGGCGGCGCATACATCGTCGCCCTCCTCGGCTTCGCAACGAACTCCTCGCCCGGCCTGAGCACCGGTATCGTCGGTTCCGCGTCTTCCAGTAATTCGGACCGTCCCTCCTCATCTCCGCCTCTTTCTTCCCCCCCCTCTTCTAGACTCTGAGGACCGGGCTGCATCTTCCGCGGCAGCGTAGGCGAGTCCTTTAACGGCGGCGTCGGCGGCGGTATCGACTCGGCGCCCAGCGACCTCGCACTCGCGTTCGCCCCCCTGTCCATCCCGTACATTTTGGAAAATGGCGGCGTAGGCGGCAGCGGCACAGAAGGGGGCCCGGACGCCGGCGGCTGGAACGTCGTCGACAGCTTCCGCCGGTGCCAGGCCCTCGTGCCCAGCGAAGCCTCCGAGCGCGCCGTCGCAGCCGGACTCGTGACCTTCGACCCCGCCCCAGCACCGGAATTCCTCGCCCCCGCCCCGTCGAACCCAAAGTCGAACAGCGCTGTCGACGCCGACGTCGGCGTCCGCGGCGCCCCCCGCCACTGCACGGCGGAGCTAGCCGCGGACGAAGAGGGGCCACCCGGCGGCGGCAGCGGCGGCTTCGGGGGCGCGGGCCCGGCCGTGACCTGGCCTAGTAGGGCGTCGTACAGGGTGTCCCTGTCCCGATCCGCCGCCGCCGACCTGGGCGACCTGAGGCGCGCGTGCAGACCGCTGGAGTGCTGCATGTGGCCCCCAGATTCTAGCGCGGGCGTCGTCGGTATCATATCTCTGGAATCCGTCGTGACGCCAAGGTTGATGGCGCTGTCGCCGTCGTCGTCTTCCGGTTCCCGTCGGGGCTTCGTGTCGATGGCGCTCGGGATCGGGCGTCGCGAGGACCGCTTCGCGGCCGAGACCTTTACGAGGTTGGTGTCTTGCGCCTGCTGCTGCTGCTTCTTCCGCTTGTAGGCGCGGAAGCACAGGATGGAGAGGGCACTGAGGATGATGGCGCCGGAGAGGCTGCCTGTTACCGCGGCGATAGTGGATGTGGTGGTTGCGGTTTTGGATTGGTCTGGTGATAATGTTGGTGTCTCCGTCGATGGCGATGACCCTGCGTCCGTCTCTTTAGTTGTCCCTGCCCTTCCGCCTGTCCTAAATACTACGCCCTCCAAAGTCGATGATGGGTTTGACTTGGTGCCGGAAGACTCTAACGCATTTTTATCGGTGCTCGCGGCGCTCTTATTGTCGCTCGCCGCTTTACGGCTATACACAGCGATCGTGTCCGATCCTCCACATAGTACTCCAGCATCGCCAGAACACGGCACCTGACATTCTTCGGGTGAGACCTTGGGAGCTCGAGGATCAAGCTGTGAGCCACAGAAGCACTCGCTAGCGTCCGACTCGTTAGTATCGTAGGCATTATAAGATTATATATAACCTACTCTCCATTCATAAGGCCGGCGTATTCATAGTGGTCCGAGGACTCTAGTGATGGTTTCAACGTCGCACATCCTTCCAGACAGGCATCTACCGTCATCTTACCGGGTGGTACGATCGGTATAGCATAACCCTCATCTTGTCCCAAGAGATGTCCTCCTTTTGAGTCCCAACCATAACATCCAAACAGCGAGTATGTCGAGTCCCCCGGCGCCAACGTAGGCTTATAAGCTATCGTAGTCGTGATCGTAATCGTACTATACTCGACCGGCGAACCCACCATCCCCATCTCCGTCCTATCGCCCTCTATACTATTATCATCACATCGCGACCCAAACAGCAGCCCACTCCATAGTAGAGCCCGGAGACAGAACCGCGTCGAACTGAATTCTTTCGGAAGCATGATTCGGTGTCGTCATATAGCTTGAAATTCGCATATCGCGTTTGTGGTGAACCATCGTGTACGGTGGGAACCTCATCTCTTCGCTCGTCCTTTTTGTCATTTTCGTTGATGTGTCAAGTCGCCCGCACCCAACAAAGGGATAGTTGTCGCCATCGACGCAGAACAAAGGACCGCGCCTCGAATGCGGCTTTGTTAACCCCATTTCGATCGATTAAGCCCCAGCTGGCTAGCCAGCCATGGACGGCAATTTCCCTCCTCCGCTCCTGACAGTCTTAAAGTCCGTAATCCTGACATTGTCCTCAAGGCTTGTCATCACAGAATCGATGCGATATGAGAAGCTCTCAAAAACGTATGTCCAAGGGGCGGAAATATAGGGGGCGAAAACACCAGGAAGAAGAGAGAAGAGTTGAGGAACAAAGAGCAACTTAGAGGGGATTTGACAGAACAGGGAGTTCAGGAGGCACAGATTATTATCCGTGTTCACGTCTCCTAAGATAAGGCTTTGATTGCGTGATAGGGGGAAGATAAGAATAGATCGAGCCTCTTGGTGAGCCGAGAGCTATCTTACCTTAGCGGCGGTTCGCCGATATCTTTTCTAATCTCTCCTCTCTATGTAGATCTCTCCATACTTTTTCTTTTCCTTTCCCCAGATACCAGAGCGCCGACGCCCGCGGCCAACCTGCACTAGGTACCTATGTACGTTCGTTCCTTGACCGCACATTTGAGATCAAGGGTTTAGATAGGTTTATAGAGCCTTTACACGTTGGAAGCCGAGATAAGAGAGAAGAGCTGGGATGCTGGTTTCGTTTTATCTATTTACTTGTTTTTTTTTATCTTCAGTGGAGCAAGACCCTGATGGCGCAATTAAACGACATTCCGAGTCGCGATTTGCAAATAATTAAGTAACAAGAACGCCAGGGACACCCGATAAATTTCCTAAAACGTTTATAAAATAAATACCTAGCTACGCCCGTTCCTCCTGTGTCTAAGTATCTTCTTCGCAGTCCGATCGAACTCTCCATAACGATTGAAATGTGTTATCTATCGGACTTTTGAGACAAGAGGAGGTCGTTTACTCTTAGTCACCTTCCGCATTGGCGTATCATCAGAGATAGGCATATCTTCCCAAAAACCTATGAGGGGACCCAAAGTGCACACGTCCCGTTCGTCTATATCTTTGACCGATCCCCAGAGTTGATTGCTTGTTCTCTAACCTAAGGAACATACGGAGTCTGCCTGCTGTTCGGTCTTCTAACCTCTCTAGTGCCGTTGGATATTAAGGGAAAGTCGCATACGAGCTGGAGCTTCGCCATCGCATTATTCATACGTCTACGATGTTTAGCCGATGGGGTTCTCGACTAAACCTTTTTTTTTTCTTTTTTACGCGGGGTTTGGTTTTGGTCTCTTCTAGTTCAGCGCTGCTTGAGTAGTGACACTCGAAGGAACAACAATCAATCCCGATCTCGCTTTAAGAGGCCCTTCGACAACTGGTTCGACGAGCAAGCAGCAGGTAGACAAGCAGGAAGATGATGGGTAGTACGGCATGATTCCTACGCGGAGATCGTTCAGGGCGTAGGTAGCAACAGGTGACCTCACGATCAGCCGGCGGTTTTCCCTCCTTGCCCCATCTCGATTTTCGTTGCGACTTGGACCACCCTCAGAACCCTGCGACACGACTTTCGAAAGATAAAAACCCCCGCGTTCTGATGAACCAGCTGACAACCCTGTCTTGCCTCCCACCCCTGGAGAAACCCCCACGCCGGTTCATCTCGTCTATTGGATAACCCCGGTCTGAGCTACGAGTGGTGGCTAGAACGGGAAACCGAGGCCGTGCCGACAATGCCCAGGTGTGCTTGACCGTTAACAAGCCCACGAAAAAGAATTTTTTCTTCAGAAGAAGAATGCCTGCTCACGTGGTCTCCATGGGTTCCTGCCCATCTTGGTTAAATACCGCAACGCCTGTTTTGCTTGCACTGAGTGGCTACCGACCCTACCGTAGTTCTAGACCCGGTTTCCCCTCTTTTTCCTGTCTTCTCGTTCACCTTTTTCTCATTCCCCCTTCCGGTAGCATCGTCAAGTGCGCCGTCTTTCTGACATACTAGAGAGAAGCCGCGGAGACGGTGTCGAGAAACTTGCGACTCCGAGGACCGGGGTCAGGATGTATTCAAATCAGAAATATGACATGTTCCAGAACTGGGAATGCGGCCGATTTAGTACGGCCGAGATCGTCGGGCCTTGGGGCCTAAACGAAGTGGATCAGTACCGAGTCCTGGTAAGTTACTAGCGGTTCTAGTGCGTAATTTATAGGCAGTTTATCACGAGGGCTCGCCGAGGATGGAGAGTATTCATTGGATGGTGAGTTCTCGGTGGCTTTCTCGACTAGAACATAATTATTTCCAACGCCTACGCACCCTTGAAGAGGAGTTCGGTGGCTAGGGTTAGAGGAGGTTAAGGCTGGGTCCTGACGGTATAATTAGGAACGAGCTTAGTTAAGCCCTTGTCAGCAATAGGAATGCTCGTCGCATCGTCTTGACTAGAATACCATCAGATTACCAGCCCACGACGACCCCCATCGTATGCCCGTTCAAACCTTGCAAAACGGCCTTAATGCGAGTGATAATGACGGGCTTCTTCACCGTCGACGGCAACTGCCGAGCGTAGTGCAGTCCTCGCAGCCAGTGGGATTGATTTTGATTACCTGAGGTGCGTTATACATATCTCATAACTGATGAAGCGTTCGCGGAATCCGTTCGCGGAATCCGTTCGCTAGGAATTGAGGCTATTCTGGACTCGTCGACCCGCCCGGCCGGGTTTTCAGGGTCCCAGCAAGCTCACGATCTGCGAAAATGCAGGGCCCTCAAGGACTTAGCCGCTCCTTGAAGCACTCCGGGAAATGGCGCTACGATGAATGTGGCGATGCCGCATGCAAGTTGGGAACCAGCGCGACATGCTCGCAAAGGGATTGGTATGTACTACTTGCCTCACGAATCTTGCGCACCAAACAGGAAATACGTGCGAAACCCACTTGGAAAACTTCTGTTGCAGCAAATCTGCACGGTTCTACACAGTAGACACGGCTGGGCTGTCGAATAGGACAGATGGAAATATGAAAGAATACGCGCTGGCCGTTCTAATAGGCCTTTACTATGTATATTGTGGCTCTATTCTTCACGTACTATGGGAGGCTTGTAAGCAGGTAATGTTTAATGGGGGCTGACATGTGACAGGGTTCGACAACTGCATCATGAACTCACTAACATCTATCTTTCATCTTGCATCCATCGAGATTGATGAATGTAAGATGGTGGAAGATGAATGTGAGATGAATTCATTCCGCCTATGCATTTTGGTATATCCAGCTTCGATGATGTTGCACATGGATAGTAATACTGCAGTGATCTGCGTTTTCTGCTTATAGCCTGGCTTGTGCTGGCCAGCCTTGCTCCTTCAGGCGACTTGAGGAACTTCAGCGATGCAACTAACAATCACTGAGGGTCTTCCGGCCCACTACCACGCGAACAGAAAGATAGCCACTACCTAACCTAGACTTTTAGCCATAGCAATAGTGCTCACCAGTCGAGGGCGGTTTTCGTCATCCTGTTTCAAACAGCGGGGGATGCCGGGGAGTCGGGGCTATCCCCATCCTAAGAAATACGTGCGAGGACCGTGTGGAAAAGTCGCGAGGCTGACGTCTTATTTCTTCCGGTGCTTATTAGTCTACTATGTAAGTAGACTGTAGTACGGTTCCTGTCGATCCAACGTCCTTGATGAAAGAGGATGGTATCAACGGGACGTTGGACTTAAGTACGCTACCGTACGAAGGAGAGGGAACGAAAGATAGACGTTGACACAGTCATGACCAAAAGTAGACACGCTGATGTGATGAGAGACGGCAAAATTGATTCGCACATATCTGGGCTCGTGAATTAGGAACTCGCCGTCTCGCAGATGATGCTTGAGCTTGAGCCACGCCTTTCCGCTTCGCTTGCGTCTCCAGCGTCTGTGTGTTGCGGTTCCACACTTTCGCAGAGAAAAGAGGCTTGGATTCCCAGATGGCCCGTGGGCTGGGCCCTGGCCCTTGCGACATACTACATAATGCAGTAGCATGGTGCATGGCTGGCGTAGAAAGTTTTGCACACTTTTTGGAGAGCCGAGCAATATAAGTGTGCAAATTATTTTGTCACGGACATCGGCTGGCCGTGGTTCAAAACGCTCGAGGGTTCGTACCAAAGTGTGGGGGTTCGGGCCCATCTGTCCCATGCAGAGACAAGGATACCCCTGTCCCCTGACATCCCACCCTATTAACCCTAAGCTTGGAGGCACCATTGCGCGTCGCAGTATCTTATACTTGGGCGGTACAGCTTGACAGTGCTCGTTGCGAACCCTTTCCCACATCTGCACATCTGCACATCTGCACACTGCCAAAAAGCCTGCAGCGAAGAGCTGTGACTGGTCTGCCTTTCTCGTTCGCCTTCTTCGACATCGGAATGCGCTGACCGGTTCTATAGGTTCTGGAGTGCATGAGTTATTCTCTCTCTCGCTCACATACATCCGACAAGCCATGGTACAGCTGAACGTTATTGTCGCCGTTGCTATAACGTCTAGTCTATTAATGGGAAGTAATATATTATTTACATTAGCGGGAGGGGGGGGTTTTTTAACATGGTAATAGCAATTATATCGTAATTTTAATATAATAATTAAATTTAATAATCTTTTTTAAAATTTAATATAATTATAATTATTATAATAAAATTAATATTATTATTATTTAAAGATATTTTATTTTAATAATAATTATATTAAGATTAAAAATATAATAATAAATATAATAATTTAATTATTATAATTAATTTTAATTATAATAATTATTAAAATTATAATTATTATTAAAATTATAATTATTATTAAATTAATATAATTATTAAGTTAATATAATTATTAAATTATTATATTTTATAATATATATATATAAAAATACTTAAAATAATTATTATATATTTTTAAAATAATTATTTTCTATTAAAATATTTATTAATATTTATATATATATGGAAAATATTTTAAATAATTATATATATTAAAATAATAAATATATTTATTATTACGTAAAATAATTATAATTTTTTATAATATAATAATAAATATTATAATATTATAATATTATAATATTATATATTATATATTATAATATTATAAATTTTAAATTCGAATTTATATAATTATAAATACTTTTAATTTTTAAATATTTATATATATATATATATATATATATATATATATATTTATATATATATATTTATAATAATATAATTTTTTTTTATTATTTTTTTTATTTTTTTAATTAAATATATATATAATTATAATAATTAATTTAATATTATAATAAATTAATTATTATAATAAACTAAATTATTATAATTAAATATAATAAATATATTAAGAAAAATAATAAATCTAGCTAGGAAATTATTATTAATTTAATATAATTACCCCCCCGGGTAATTAATTCTAATCTAACAGCTAATCAAATAAGTCATTGGTTCCTCATTATAATTATCTCATCATTATGACCACCCCGGGTCATGCCCATTGTAATCATGTCAAAAAACCCCCCCCTCCCGCTAATGTAGGTATAGCATCACGTACCTAGACGTAAGACGCGGGGGGGTTTAATATCATGCTCTACATGTGATTGTCCCCGTCTTCGTCGTTCTTCTATGTAGGTGCTATGGACAAACTCCACTTCGGTGAAATTCTAATCGAGGACGAGCTCAGGCCCTGCTTCCTTGACACCTTCACCGTTGGTCCGTCCCATCCCTACCAGGTAGGTACCCTAAGGAACCTAACATTACAATATCTTGACACCTTGACATCTGATTGTATGACGGCTTCCAAGGAATTGCGTAGTAGAACTTCTAGAGCTGTTCGCGCCAGAGCCGTCTCTGCTTGCACTTATGAGGCTGGCAGCACAACCTCATGCACAGTCCTTTGCCGTCAAATGGGATGCCGAGGTGCCTCCCATCCTATAATTATTGATGGGCGAGGCGAGCTTTGTCAATGGATGACACTACACTTTTAGAAATGAATCTTGCATTGCGGCTTCGGAGCGTAGACTTATCTCTCACTGGCCACCCGAGCGACAGTAATAGGAACAAAGGGAAGAAACAGCAAGTTGTCCCCCCATCTCCATCTCGTACCTTATTTTTGTCAGTATACTCTTGACTTCCCGTCCCTTTGTTCTTTGTTAGAGGAGCTTCTCATGCCCGGCTTTTCCCGAGACCCCATCTAAACACCCTACGAAGCAAGCATAGCGTCGATGCTAGCACGTAGCGTCCGAATGCGCTTACACAGTAGGTTAGAGGCATATCCACGCTCTGTTCGAAGTGCTAAAAACAGGCTCTCGCTCCCTCCTGTCCCTTTCCCACCCGCTCCATAAAATCGGTACTAGACTCTTTCACGATATATCACCCACCCCTACCATAACTACCTAACACACATAAAGTACAGGAGCCGAGTTCCAACCCTTGCCTTATTTCCTAGTGTTATAACGGCCATGCAGCTTGAAGTCACTAAAAGCTTCGAACAAGACTCGACATTCATCCATCTTCCCTTAGCACCACCTGCAACCAGGAGCAATTTTGAGGATGGCTTGCGTAACCGGGTAGTATGTGCAGGCCTAGACGTAGATGGAAGTTGATCATGTCATAAACGTTCCGCTCCACCTTGGTTAAGCGGTCCATATTGCTTGCTACCGTGCCGTGTGTTGGTCGAGTATGCTCAGAATACGATATAGACTACATACCTAGGTAGTAGAGGGTAGCTTCTAGGCTGTTGGAAGAGGGGCAGGGTCGCACATAGTATAGCTATGTAGAGCAAGCCTTGTTCTTAAGGCCGGGAGAGGCCACGAGTAGGTAGTCGGTACGGCGCAAATACCTAACTGAGCTGCAGGCGCTGAACAAGAGACGATGCCTGTACAATACCTAACACGGAGAGGGATCACTCGCGCCAGTGCAGTCCCGACTTGCATCCTTTCTCAATTCTGCCTGTATGATCAACCATCAACCCCCCGACATATGAATGGTGCTAGCGTCTCTCATTACTCGTGTACGTCAGTCGTCAGCAAGTGGCATCAATTCCCTACATAGTTCATGGGCAATCCCTACTAACAAGTGGATAATTGCACTAGCTAACTGTATAACCCAGGTAGGTAGTTCTCATATGTACTATGTAGGTCTTCCAATAGCCCTGGTTATTAGGTTTGTGTTTGACGGCCGTTGGGATGTGGTGATACGGACAGGTCGGGCAGTCCAAGTCAATAGAGGCGCCCTCGAAACGGTACTGAAAGAAAAGGACACCCCACCGGTCGAGGTTCCTCTTCGATTTTTTTTTTCCTTTTTAATTTCGGTGCAGATCCACTTCTCGCTTCGGGTGCAGAAGAGCTTTTGGGGTCTTGGGTGCGGAGGCACCTTCAAGGGAATCCTTCGAACTGTCAATCCCAAGCCGGTGCCCCCAGTACTAATACCAGTACCAATACTAGTACCAGTACCAATACTAGTACCAGTACCAGTACCAGTTACCAGCGAGGTTAGAAAGTTGATTTGATGGTTGAGGGAGTCGTGGATCGCCGGGTTCCATGGGTGTTAGCACCGGAATCTTTCCAAGCCCGGCCTAGGTTTGCTCTCTAATGTTTCTATCTGGTCACATACTTTAGATGTCGACAGTGCGTACTCGGTACATATCTTCAGCACCTGAGTATGTACATAGTAGTTCCCAGGTAGCTTTATCCCCTGATCTCTTCTACCATATGCTACTAGTACTAGGTATGTACATAATATAGTATGTAGGTACCTAGTCCCCTACCTAACGGTTTAGCTCTTGGTCCCGCCCGTTCAGCAGCATCTACGAAGTAACCTGCTATGTATTCGAGCCCGTCCATCCACATCCCATCCACACATCCACACATCCACCATTACAAAGTCTGAGGCACCCCACCCATGTCACTCAGGCCAAAGCCGAGCCAAACTGCCTGATGATCCAATCCACTCAATCGTAGAGGGCAATGCGACTCCAGTCGATCTGCCCGAGTTGCTATTGTTGTCATCGCTTGCTTGCTCTGGCTTTCAACTATTGCCATTGCCAGAGCCATCGCTGCTAGTCTTCCTTTTCCCTTCCGACGGTGAACAGTGAAGCCACGGTATACCTTGCTTAAGAGGTCATACATCACACCCCTCCGAGTTTTGATCCTAACGCTGCGAAGGTCGGAACCAAAAGAAAGAGAGAACAGACAGCAAAGTGCAACTCGACATCCCGAGTATTCGCACTTCGGCAAGCGGCTGCTCTCTTGTCTTTCTCAACCTTCCCCATTTACATACTTAATTCACCTTTTCTCCCTCCGTCCTCACGTCGGCGCTTTCAATTACGAGAACTTGTAGAAAAACTTAACAGTTCGCCTCGGCTTGCGAAGGAACGGGGTGTCAGCCCGAACCTTGGAACGTGGGGAAACTTTGCAAGGTGCAAGGTGCAAGGTGCAAGGTGCAAGGTGCAAGGTGCTGCAATACGGTAATACGTACGAAATATCGTCTCCAATCATCCCGAGACACCTCCATCTTCCTCTTCCTCCCACACCAGCCTGGCCCTCACCCAGGTCCAGCTGCACGTCATGGCCGCCAGCCCAGCATCGCCAATAGTCACTTCGAGTCCTTCGACAGCAATGAATCCCACAACGACAGAGCACGACTTTCGCTTCCCGCGAAGACCAATCGTCCCCGCCGAATTCCTGCAGTCCAGCGAAACGAAGAACAGCGAAAGTCCCGGCGACCTGCGCTTTCACGAACTGAATATATTTCCAACGAAAATGGGAATTCCTACGCACTATGAATTTTTACAACCGTCACTATTTCCTAATCACCAGAATGGCATGTCTGGAAACGACCAGACCTTGGAGGAGATGCAGCAGAATGATCCGCTTGCCACCCAGGTTTGGAGATACTTTCACAACACCAAGCAGAGGTTACCGAACCAAGAGCGCATGGAGAATTTGACGTGGCGCATGATGCACTACCCACTCCGAAGAAGGAAAGAGGAACAAGATTCTCGGTACGTTTAGTTTTGCCCATACTTGTGCGTAAGTATATTGTAGTTCTGACTATTTCTATAGTCGTGCTACTGCTCGCGAGACACACAACGCAGTGAACGGATTCAACCCCCCAAGCGGTATTGCGCAACTCAGGAAGACGTCGGATCAGACTTTCCTGCATGCGGATGCTATGAATCTGGATGATTTCATCTTCCCCGAGAACGTTGCGACTCCGGCCGGGTTAGCACATACGCCGTCACCTGATGCGACCAAGCAGGAGGGGGACAAGGCCGCTCACAGCACTGCTGCCGCTATCCCTATCAAATCGCGCAAGACGCCGAATCAGCATTTTGTGCCCCAGTCCGTCCCCGTTCCTGCTCAGAGAAACCAAGATGAATTTGGATACGTTACTCGACATCATCGAAAGACCAGCATCGACGAGAGACGGGTGAGTGAAAATAAACCCTCATTGTTTGCTGCCGATCTTCATCTAATGATGAATTTACTACCTTTCCACTCTTCCTATGACAGCATCGACTATATCTTCTCGAACCTTGTGCTCCAAATATACTTAATGAACGTAACTAATCACGGTATTCTCTTAGACTCGAAACTTAAAGCGGCCTGCTAACTTTTCCCCTCATGTCTCTGCTCTTAACAGCAGCAACTTCGTCTCCAATGAGCTGGATGCCGAATCAGATTTTCAGGAATATTCTCTGGATAACTCTCATCCCAATGGAAACGCCAATGTACCTCACCATCCCGGCGTTCCTTTCCCCCTCGACACCTTCCACATGGAGAACGATCCTATTATCACCTCAGCAGGGCCTTTTCAGCAGGGCTTTTCTTTCTCGCCATCAACGTCACCGATGGTTCCCCACGGACCATTCTCAAATTTTTATAACCACCCGAATGTAAATGGCGCGGAATACTACTCTCCTCCAGGATCCGCATATCAGTCAGCTGTGTCTACGCCACACCCCATGGCTGAGAACGAAAACATGTTTTTCGGCTCAATGGATATACGCCGCCAACGGCCCCAGAACTTCCATCAAGGCCCAGGTTCAGTGAGGAACCAATTGGGGCAGCCGTTTATGCACCAGCCAAACGGCAACTCGATGTTCCCTCCCACCACCACTGGGCCGGATTCATCAGCTTCCTTTACGCACAATCTCAACTTCGGCCATGTTGATCCGAGCCAGGTGTTCCAACCCGATCACCCAGTTCGCTCTCCTGGTGGTGGCGTCGTGCATGAAAACGTGTTCAACTTTGGCGCTGATTCCGACAATGAAGACGAGGAGGGAGGCGCGTTTGCTGACCGCAATATGGGTATGCATCAAGCATTTTCGCCTGATAACGACGGGATGGATATGAGCAACCAGAATTCTCTGGGGTGGGATGCTTCTTTGCCGGGACAGTTCAGTACGCAGGCTGCTCGGTATCCGGGTGGCCCCCCTCGCAAGCAGGTGACGATTGGAGGAACGACAACGGATTATCTGGAATCCGGTGATTGGGATGGTCAGGGCAGTTTACCCCGGTCTCAGTCGTTTCGGCAAACGGGCGACAGACGCCAGAAAATTCCTCGGACTGCTTCGACACCTATGGGCGGACGCGGTAACCCGTTCGACAAATTGGCCCAGTCGAATCCAAATTCTCCTCCTGGGGAGATGACAGGAAACGTCTCGGGTTTCTCTTCGGTGGCACCCAGCCGACCTGCTTCCCCGCCCGGTTCCAAACAGGGGTCCTCAACCAACCTGCAAGCTGCCGCTGGGGGCCAAGGAGATGGCAATGCACTCACCACCTGTACAAACTGCTTTACACAAACCACGCCCTTATGGCGTCGTAACCCGGAAGGCCAACCTCTTTGCAACGCTTGTGGGCTGTTCTTGAAGCTCCACGGCGTCGTGCGGCCACTAAGTCTGAAGACCGATGTCATCAAAAAGCGCAACCGTGGATCTGGCGCAAGTCTCCCTGTCGGTGGAACGAGTACGCGATCCAAAAAGAACGCCAACTCATCAGGTGGGGCCTCTGGGCCAGCGTCGCGCAAGAATTCGACGCTGAATTTGCCGGCTGCGAGCAGCACGATACAGGTAACTACACCGCCCTCTGCGACGAACAGAGCCGGCAGCGTCAACGAGGGCGAAAGCCCCGCAAGCGCTGCTGGTGGTTCCGGCGGTAACACGGCAGGTAGCACACCAACAAGTTACGCAGGTTCCGCCACGGGTGCTGTGGGCGGCAAAGGGGTGGTGCCGATAGCAGCAGCGCCCCCCAAGAACGTCCCGGGGCCAGGTGCTGCGTCATCGCTACCGCGAAATATTAGCGTGAGCGGCTCGTCGAAGCGGCAGCGCCGTAATAGTAAGAGCGTCGGCCCAAGCGAATCGTCGGGCATGGACGTCGACAGCCCGGAGAATTCGACTGGTTCGAACGAAGCGGCTACGAACGGATTCAACGGCATGCCGAACCCAGGAAACTTGGGCCTCGCAAACGGTTTCGGCATGACCCAAAGACCGATGATGGGAACCGGTATGGTTGGGATGTCCGGACCTCCCAACGGCGTGGTCAATCCCGGCTCTGGAAACGGCATGCAGGAGTGGGAGTGGTTAACTATGAGTCTCTGATGAGAAGTTGGCACGCCACTCTATTGGGTTCACCTTCATGACATTTACGTTGAATTTCTATGGGTTCGCATAGGCTAGGGTTTTTTGTCTCATTAGAATGGACCGCGCCCACCCCAGGAAGTTTGCAACTTTCTCTTTTACGGTGGCAAACTCATCGGAACCAGCCCATCTCGATTTTGACCGTTCACGGTATTTTCACGTTCGCAAGTATCAATCGCATTTACGACCTAAGTTCGCATTCGTCAGCCAGTTATAATATTCCCACACAACATGTTCGGGCGGCAGTCTTTGTCTTTCTTTTCTTTTTCTTTACTTTCCTTCGATACAACCTTTCGAAATGAAGTGTCTTACTACTTGGCGGAGGGAATAATGTGCTTTCTGGTTTTCGGATATGCCATGATTGATATTCCCTGTTTTTTTTTTTTTTGCGTGGTTTTTTAAGGGCGGGTAATCTTGTAGACATGGGATTTGATACCAATTGTTGTAGTTGCTGTCGTTGTAGCTCCTGCTGCTGTTTTTGTTTTATTAGACGGCCAGGCGCGCAGGCCACCTGCGGCCCCCGCAAGAGAAATTTTGGAGAGGGGGAATGAACCATGGCTGCCAGAAGCCTGTCTGTATGAGACTATGGAACTATCGACTTTATGTACAAGAAGGGCAGAGACAGTGAGAACGGCGCAGGAGGGGAGAGTATACCATGATGAGGTTTTTTTTTTTTAATTTTTTTTTTTTTATTTTTTTTTTTTTTTTAAATTGTTCACTTCCGTGGTGCTGGAATGGGAGGGAAGGAAAGGGGTGTCTCTGGTATATCATAGGAGACGGATGGCAGACCATACGTCGTCAAAATTTCGCACATCCTCGCATGCGGCATATTCGGTACCTTGATCTTGGAGAAAGAGATCCCCCGAAGACTTCCTATGGGTCTTTGCCAGTCAAATAGCCAGCCAGCCAGCTAGACAGACAGACAGATGATATATTGCCTTGCCTTGGGTCTTGGAAGCTAGATAGTTGGTGTTTAGGAAGTGAAAGAAATAATATTTGAACCCCGTGCCTTTGTAATTTATTTAATTTCTTTTTCTTAGGGGGGAGGGGGAAGGAAATGTGAATTTGCAATGCCTCTGGGGGTTTTGAACTTCTACAACAGTAGAATGTTTAGGAGTGGGAAGATGGTGGTAATATGATTTACGTATACGGGAGGCGGGTTTGCGGTTCAGAGAACTTAGGTGGTAGTGATAAACGAAAAGGGGGAGGGATACTTGGGGCTTGGGGGTGGCTAGTAAGCTTTAGAGTCGTAATACCGTGCTAGAAGCACATGGCCGTTGATGCTGTGAGAGATCTCCTACGCGCCCGATAGGTGTAAGTGTGATGGTCGGCAGGAGTATACGGGTGGCCAACCATGCTTGCTTTTGGGTAAGTGGGTTGAATAGGAGTGATTGAGATAGGATCGAGTCGAAGATATCGTGCGTTGCGGCTCTATTTTTGGGTTTAGTGGCCCATTTTCTTTTCTGTTAAGCCCCCGACTGGAATGCGGTTGAGACAAGCCTGGGTAGGTAGTGTGTAGTTACGTAAAGATGTGGAAATAATAACTTGGTGCTTGGATAGGGGTGGATGGATGTGCTATAACGGGAATGGTGGAATGATTTCTTGAGGATAGAATGGTCTTTAGTGGTAAAGGGGTGGGTAGGATACTTTGGCTTTAGAATACCTGGCTCTCCCGAAGTGGGAGTGCGGGCTGGTTGGTCTGGGCTCGACAGGTTTAATGTAGTTCAGACTTGACCAAGACCCAGCGGTGAGCAATGATACAGGTGATTAGACTCCTCTAGCTTCTAAATTACATACGAAAAGTGTAGAAGACATCGTAGGTACCTAATCAAGCCTATGATAAAAGGGGAAAAGAGGACTAATATGTTGATAAATGAGAAGCCCTCTAACTCAAAATACTTGATAGGCAATTTATCAAAGGAAAATCCCCCCTTCCCTAATCATATTAACTTTACATAACCTTCATAGGCCCCCGAAGACTAGCGCCGTGCAATAGTCGTCCAGAGTCTTGCCCGAAGGAGGGGGGTCCAACAGTTCTCGCAGTTCAGGATAAATAGAGTTATGAATCTAGTTCTTCTGCTACTAATAAGTTCCAAAACCACAGGCTTGGGCATATATGATGAATTCCATTGCCCATTCACGGATGGACTTATCAATTACAACAGACTCTAGGTCGTCCAGTATTTAGTGGCGAGCACTTTTTTCTGAGCCTCAGCTGTAGTCAGTTTGAGATTCTTCTCGATCCGCTCGTTAGCATGAACAAACTGGCTTTTATGGTGACCTTAGTCTCATTGGTAACCTGAGCAATGTACCACATCTGAACATCTCTACCAAGAAGCTTAGGGAAGTTGGCTAGAAAGATGGCCTTCGTGGGGTCTGCTGTATAAGTGCAAAGTGAATCTGTAGACAAGTGATAGTTTCACCAGTGTATGTTTCTATTGATCGTAATGCAAGCTCCAGGTCCATGGGAAATGCCAGGCTCTGCACAATCTTGCCCCTAGACGATAGACAGCTTTGGATGACGCCGACAGCTATCTAGCCCGCCCCTTAGGGAGAGGGGCTGAGCCCCAGCAACGATGTTATTTTAAGGTTTTGATTTTTTGCCATATTAACAAGCATATGTTTATATCCCTACTATCCTAGATGATATCAAAGCTATCCCTCTTGGTTGTCACCTAGCCTCTCATCTAGGGTTTCCCCGTACATGATCCCATCGACATAACATTCCCCGATCAGCTCCCAAAACTGACCTCTCTACCTCATGATAACGGGTACCCTGCAACCCTTTGCAATGAAAGTTTTGTCCTTTGAGGCAATTGTCGTGGGTCCGACGCCGAGAAATCCCCGTGAAGTGGTAAAGAGCTTTCGGCGAAACATGTCCTGGTCAACGTTATATTCGAAGGCTGTCCAAAGAGGATCATTTAGTATCACTTGCCAGTTCAGTATTCTTTCCTACTGCAGCTTGACCAATCTGCACATTCCAAAATTTGTAAGTTGCAAGTTCTGCGTACCTCGCCAATGCCAATGAATGAGTTATCTAGAATTTAACTCGGCAATGTCCCTAGGGTTAGAGCATAGACGTATAAAGATGAGTTCAAACCATTGGGGTGGCCTGCTAGGATCTCCCTGGCTATTGGTGTCCGCACATAGAGTACGAACAAGAGCACCCACCGGGGTTTTATAAGCATTGGTGTTGGTGGTAGACTGCGTCACCCTCCTTTCACCTAGCTCTTCGCCGCCCATCATTCCATCTACCTCGTCGATTTCAAGTCCAACACATGTGAGATGATTATTGACGTGCCTAAAAGCCACGACCGGGTCCGTCCCTTTTGCGGCATCAAAGTGTGGCCGTTCGGGTTGATTATCGACGTGGAAATTACACAGTGGATGAGCTAGTTGAGCATTGCTCCAGCTAGAAAGCCAGGAAGGAAGGTGAGAGAACTTAGGACGTCTTATACCTGCGAGGCACATAATATAAAGATCCCTCTTCTGTTGGACGTATTCCCGGAAGAATGTCATGTATACCTCTTCAGGAGTGATGTCGTAACTGGGAAGGCAAAAGTCCGCCAATTGGTTGTTCGAGATAGCCATTTTAGCAAACAAATGGTCACTGGTACGAGGGTCGGTTGCTTGATCATGGGGGGTCATCTGCAAGCTCGCTAGCACTGATATTCTCTCGCCACGGAGCAGCCGTCTACGTATATCGATAATACTCGACAGGAGACCGAATAGCATCGGTACTCCGACGTAGTGCTGAGTTAAAATGGTTTGGCGTAGCACTTGGGCGGCTCTCTCCCAGTCTTCAATCGTCAACGTCTTGTTACCACAAATGAATTGTACATCCTTTGCTAAGGCAACTGCTTGAATTATCCAAGCCCGCTTGAACCAACTGCGATTCAACAACGCATAGAATGACGTCCGTTCACGTTTTTGGGATGCCGTATCTTCGCGCATGGGTAGGCGATCTAGATGGCTTCCAATACGCGAAAATAAATCGATGGCTCTATTCGAGTCGTTCTTCGCTGGTCCCAACCAAGCGCCTACTTTTGACGCCTTTGAGTTAATGCTCCCCATCAACGTTACCTGGATTTTGTGTTCCTGGCTGTCCTGCTGATTGATGCATATCGCGTCCACCCAGAGGAGACTCTCCCTACTGCGAAGGGCTTTAAGAGCGTAGAAGAGATTGGCTTGAATACGAAACGGCTTATTGTTCACCAAAATGGTTTGAAAGTTCGTCGGACCGCCTCCATCTGCAACGGGGTCTTTCTAAGTATATGACAAGGCTACATATGGAGATACAGCGTCAAGTTCGTGTGGTGTCAACGTGCGAGAATAGCAGCAGATTCTTCTGTAGAACCCTCAAGTCGGAGTAAGCGAAAGTATTTGAGACTTGCCAATGGTTGATGCTCAAAAACTTCATCCATCGTGTATAGGGTTTTGAGAAAAGAAAATCTGACGAGAAGATTTAGCTGTGCTCGATCAGGATTCAAGAGAGAAGTCACCGTCAACTAATTTCTGCCCAACGAGTTACCACACGATGTGTTGTTCATCTAGGTTAGGTAATTATCAGTGTAAAATTAGGTGTAACCCCGAATCTCACTTATATTGGTTGCTCTCCCCAAATGGTAGGCTGGAAAAGTATCACTTGGAGCGCGATAGCTCTGAAAGCGAATTAGCTAAGTTGATGGAATGGACGTGTTCACGTGGCTGGCACTACGATGGTCCTACTTCCATAGAGGCAGGAAGAAATCTTTCCACATCAGGTCTTGAACAGTGCTGAGCCTGCAACTATGAACGGTGCCAACGATGCCCATCTTAAATCAAATAGAGGATAGGTAGACCACACCATCATAGGACATTCGCCCCTAGAGCCGTACGATGCGTAATAATAAGAATGCCTCGACGATAGGTTAGGTACCTAATTTTTGGTAATCAAGGTCCCGAAGATGAGAATCTACAATATCAGAAACCCAAGATCACATATGTAATCACTTTCACTATTAGAAACATAGTGCAGAGAATATTATTGTCCTCTGATTTCGCCTTTTCAGGCAATACCTGCGTAAGTACAGAAGAGGCTTGCGATTAACGATCAAGCCAAAATGACGATGCCGTATGACTCCCAAATGAAGATGCAAATCCATAAGCATCTACAACCACCGTTTCCCTATCCCGTTCGTTTCCGATCATACCAGAGCAGGATATCCTTGTCCGTCATACACAGTAGAGGTGGTCGCTCAGAGCAAGACAGTGGTAGGTGTCGGCTCGTCCATCGCCTTCCATGTTCTCTCGAGTACGACGTTGGCTGCCCTCAAGGGGGTGAGCGCTGCGACGCGCTTATGAGCCGGGGTTGGGGTTCATCTATTCATGTTGTTAGCATGCGAATAATGCGACTAAATCGAATTGACTGAAGCATACCTTTCGCTTGCCACCGGTAAGGGTGACGTTCACGAAACGACGGGTGTACGTGAGTCTCTTCTTGGCACGGCCCTTAGGGGTCTTGGCCTTCTCTTGCTTCTCAACCTATTTGATCATCACTTGTTAGCGTCCTCGACTTGCCACGGTGGATGATTGGTGGCTTTAGTCGAAATGAATGGGACAGCGATGGCGGAAGCGCGTGTTCGAGATAACAAAGGTCGTGGTGGTTTGCAGACATTCCAAGATGAAAGATTGCATCGGTAAGGTGGGTGGCGAACCGCTATTGATCCTATCGGATTTTGTTGGAAAAAGGGAGGATCAATCATTGTCGATAGTATCATTGTCTTCGATAGTACTGATGGTATTGATGAAAAGTAGCCGTTAAGTTTGTACACGCGCTTCTTTGTCGCTGTCGCCGTCGCCGTCGCCATCGAGAGGATGCAAATTTTCGGGGTGCTAAGTTGGACTAACCTTAGGGGTCTGAGACTTGACCTTGCCTGTACAATCTCGTCAGCCATAGTTTTATCGTCGCAAATGCCATCAGTCAAGCATACCGGCACGGGCGAGGGATCCGTGAACTTTTCCCATGTTGACTGATTTGTGGTTGTTGGTTGTTTCGGTGTCGATGAGTGTGCTGATTGAAAGAAAGGACCGAAAGTGGTGGATGTGGGCGGTTTTTTCTGGTGATGGACGAATGTCTTGGCAAGGGCTGGAGGAGTGCAAGAGTCACACCGAAAGTGGCCAATTCGTCAAAATTCCCACAAGGGGTCAAGTAAACCCTGGTCATGTGACTTCTGCTTGCTGAATACCCCCTCTATGCGCTAGATAATGAATTATGTAGATAATATATTGAATTATCCAAGATCCCATCGATAACAGCTGGGTGGGTCTAACATGCTATCGATTGGCCCGCCGAATTCAAACGGCCCAAGCCAATGTACGTACCCATGCATCAGCTTAAGACATGCCTATCAGGTCAACAATCTTAAGTAATTGGTAAGATAAACACTCCTCTGGTCACTATTCAATGCTGTATTTCTTTTCACTGGTAGTAGACAACCTAAACACATAATGCTTCGTGAATCACAAAGATGGGTGACCCCCAGATAAAGTTTTGAGATGACTAACTAAACTCGTGGGGGGAGACCTCACCACCCGATACATCAGTCACATGGGAACCTATTCCGGCAACCGACCCATCGTTTGAGTGAACCATCCGAAGTCCATCAAAGAGAGCACCACGGGTGTGGCCATTTAAGAACAATCAATCTCTCATCTTCAAGTTTAGATTTAGGACCTGCTAATACACGAGTACATTGAACTTCATATCTCCGTACTGCCGAAGGCCCCGAGCAATCTATTGGGATTTAGTGGCGCTGGCTGCCCGTTCTGCATCAGGTTTCACCATGAAGCTCCTGAGCAGCCTGCCGTTTGTCGGCCTAGCCGTCGCTACCCAGCTCGTCCCAGAGCCGCAATATATCTTCAGCAACCCGCCAGTTTCGGCGTCGGAATACCGGATTCCTACCTCGTACGAATCCGCCGTGCTCGGAAGACGCATCCTGGCTCTTACCCCACTTGGCACGCTTGCTACCGTCTTCCCGGACGCGTCGGGTGGGCGTCAGCCCGACGGCCTTGGCGGCGCGCCCATTGGCCTGCTGGAGTACGTGGCGAACTGTGAAGAGGATGGAAACCCTACTTTCCTGGCTCTCAACATCGAGACAACCTTCAAGAACGTACGTGGTGGCTCAAACATCAGTCTAGCCCAGCAGTGGACGCCACCTTATCCTCCGGACAAGCGCATCAAGTCGACTTTTTGGAACTGGCTATTTAGTCGGGATGACGAGCCCGCGGACAGGGTGCCTTACAGCGCGGTCAACCTCCCCCGATACAGCCTGATCGGCTACATCGAGAAGATTGACGATGCGCCCACTGCGGACATGTCATCCTGCTTTGTGAACAAGCATCCCGATGCTAAGTACTGGCTTCCCGGCAATCAGATCCACGAGTCCGAGTTCGTGAGACTTGTCGTCACCAAGATCTACTGGATTGGAGGCTTCGGCGACCGAGCCTACATCGGCTGGATCCCCGTTGAGGAATGGAAGAACGTCACTCGGAAGGAGTGGGAGAGCGTCGAGCTACCTGGTGAGAAAAAAGGCTGGAAAGAATGGAGCTTTGCCGATCTCTAAGCTCGAGTAAAAAGGCAATTCTTAGGAGGTGGTTGACCTTGATGGCCCCGGGGGTAGTCTGTGGGTTAGCCCGGCGTCCGAAAGCACGGGCCAGTCAGCAGCAACTCAATTACGGTCAACTGCCAACTAAAGCTACCTTTTTTAGTACTTCAGAACTCCGAAGGATCGTTTGGAAACCCGCCGCGTCGCGAATTCGTAAAACACATGTACCTACCTACTCATGCACCATTCGTATATCTCATGCACTCATGCATTATCATTATCGGATATAAATGCTGACCGCTTACTAATCGTATTATTGTATTATCAATCAAGGTATGCTGACGTAACTTTGGAGTGCACATCTGCGGGGCTAGGCATCCTTTCAGAGCCCCTTAACTCATACATATATCATATATGTTAGGTAGCCAAGCACAATATACGACTTACCTAGTTTCTGTATAGGTCTCATACCTAGGTAGGTATACTAGCATTCCACCATGGGTGATATTACCAACCAACAGGCCGAGGCCCTGCCCGAGCTACCTCTGCCAGAGGGCATCACCTCAGACTATATAGACTGCGGTCTCACATACCACGTCCTCAAAGCTGGCGAGCCGGGCAAGCCCCTCGTGCTCTTCTGCCACGGGTTTCCAGAGCTGGCCTTCTCATGGCGTAAAATACTACCCCGAGTCGCCGCCGCGGGCTACTACTGCGTGGCCATGGACCAGCGCGGCTACGGGCGCACTAAGGGGTGGCCGCAGCACCAAAACTTCGCAGACGTCGACCTCAACGACTATAGATTCACAAACCTAGTGCGCGACCACGTGTGCCTGGTATACGGGCTAGGCTACACGACCGTATATAGTATTATCGGCCACGACTTCGGCGCCGTGAGCTCCGCTATGGGTGCGCTAATGCGGCCGGATATTTTCAAGTCTAGCATCCAGATGAGCCATCCGCACACGCGGCCCGCGGAACCTCCACTCGGAGGACAGGTGGGGAAAGGGGAGAAGAAAGTAGACGTGCCAGCCGAGCTCGCGAAGCTGGACCCGCCGCGCAAGCACTACAAGTGGTATAACTCGAGCCCCGAAGCCGCCAAGGACTGGGAGACCCCGTCGCAAGGTCTCGAGGCGTTTCTCCGCGGCTACTTCCACCTCAAGTCGGCGGACTGGGACGGTAACAGGCCGCGGCCGCTGGAGAGGTGGGCCGCGGCGGAGCTGGCCGAGATGCCCGAGTACTACATCATGCAGGCCTCGCACACGATGCCGCAGTCCGTAGCCGCCAACATGGCGGGCGAGGACGTATCGAAAACAGAGCGCTGGCTCGCGCCGGAAGCTCTCCGAGTATACTGCAGCGAGTGGGGGCGAACGGGGTTCCAAGGGGCGCTCAACTGGTACCGGGCGCAGACGCCGCAGCCGGCCCGCGACGTGCTTCTGTTTGCGGGGCGCAGGATCGAGGTGCCGTGCGCGTTTATTAGTGGGAAGCAGGACTGGGGCAACTACCAGCAGCCTGGGGCGCTGGAGGGGTACGAGGACCCGAAGACGGTGAAGGAGGGCTGCTATAGGGGCGCGAGGCTCTTGGACGGCGCGGGGCACTGGGTGCAGCAGGAGCAGCCGGATGCTGTAGTCAGGGAGATACTGGGGTTTTTTGAGACGTTGTGATGAGTAAATCGCCGTGTTTACATGGAAATGCATGTCGAGTTTGCTTATGTCGCTCGATATCTGCATGTCGTTCGATTTTGTGGCCAAGAGGCGACGACGGAGGTAGCGTCGATATACTAGGTAAGGTATCTATGAGAATAACGAAAATAGAATGAAATGTCAACGCTACAGGTACCTACCTAGGTACTTACCTGAAGCGTCAATCAAAGACAAAGAGTGAAAAAAGGAAAGTGATGAAAGGAAGAGAAAAAAAAAGAAGGCACCACACCCCGGACTCGAACCGGGAATCTTCGGCTATCGATCTTGCGATAGGAGGCCGACGAGTTAACCATTTCTCTAGTGCGGCCTTGCATGTTCAGCAAGCGCTTGTCATTGATTGACATGGCTGTTTACTTGCCTTATTAACAAAGGCACGTATGAGGTGGTTGCCTAGCGGTTTGGCAGCAGGTGCAGGCTGCCTCGGGCTGGCAGAGCAAGAATATCACCTGCAGGACCCAATGCAATCACGATAGGTAAAAACGCCTCGTCACAATTTTGAACTGACAGCCGCACCTAGGAAAAATCGACCTGGGACGTGTCTTATGCACACACCCGTAACACACAGCCGCTCCACACTGCTGACCTGGCTTCCAATGAGACGTGCTGGCTGTGAACCTCAGCTGTCGCCCGACTTGTTGCGGCTTGTTTCTTGTAGAACGCGATAGGACTTAAATATAGCTGAGACATACATGAATGGTCTTGGTGTACCATGACGAAAAAGTTATCTATCAT
The DNA here is from genome assembly GCA_022495205.1 of Hypoxylon sp. FL1150. Classification (NCBI taxonomy): domain Eukaryota; kingdom Fungi; phylum Ascomycota; class Sordariomycetes; order Xylariales; family Hypoxylaceae; genus Hypoxylon; species Hypoxylon sp. FL1150. The sequence continues at coordinate 9,134 of MU376289.1, read as the reverse complement.
ATTCATTTTTGTGAAGTGTCACCCATACTCAGAAATAGCTGGTATATCTCCTGTTTCTTATGATACCACTATTTAGCATTCATAGCGTTCTACCACATGATAACTTACGTCTAAGTAATGTGTATTATATAGGAAGTAAGAGGAGAAAAATACATGGATATAATAGCAAATGCCATCAAACTGTCATGTTTATCAAAATTCCTTACAATCATTTACTTGGGTACAAGTGGCTTATTTCTTCCCCAGTTCTAGAAAATTTAGATAATTATTCTTAACTAACAAAATCCTCTATGATTTCATCATACTTACTAAACGAGTAACCTGGAATAATTGAAAGGTTTTGTGGTCATAAAAAACTTACTTTATAGCTTAAGCTAATATAAGTGGAAGATTGGAATACTATAGGTAAAAAGGAGCCCGTAATAGCTAGAAGATACTGGTAAGCTAGCATCCATTTAAAGAGAAATGAGGTTGCTTCTTACCGGAATCAAAGTAATCTTTTCCTTGTTATTCTTGGAATATTCTTTCATATACAACGAGGCATATTGCCATTACGCTAAGAGAGCTTCACTGTAACCCTGGTGCTATATGATAAGAGGTATTCTCTTTTACAGTTTCTTTACTGTTAAACCTTCTTGAGGTTGTATTTCCTATGACTCCTCAAAGTCCCATTTCAAACCTATGCGACAAAAAAAAAAGGTTTCACCTCCTGACTATGTCTTAAACGACAAGTGTCTTCATAAGCAAGCAAAATTAGTTAAAGAACGACCTTAAAATGCCATACCTAGCTCTATATCTAGTGTACTAGAGGCTCTAGATACCACGAATCTTAGAGTAAATATTAAACATAAATTACCACACCCAAATCACCCGAACAAATGCAAAGGCGCCTTTCTCGACGGCAATCCCAGCGTATCCCCGCTCCTCGCGTGCAGCGACCTTTTCTTCGCTTGTGACGCCTGCGGGCAGTCCTGGAAGGGCTTGCAGTCGGGCTGGCAGACCGTGCCGTCGGGCGGTAGCTCGCCCGTCGCGAAGTAGTTGGCCACGTACGCGTCCCGACACGTGCCCGGCGTCATCAGCGTGCAGTGGCCCGCGCTGTTCTGCGTCAGCACGCGCGACCCGGTGTGCTCCTTGGCCATCGCCACCGCGTTCGCGTGCGGCGTCACGGGGTCGTGCTGGCTCGACACGAAGAAGATCGGCGCCTCCGGCTTGGTGGTGTCGTTGCCGCTCGCGTCGGCCGCCGGCGTCGTCCAGGGCCCCGCGAACCGGAAGGACGGTCGCACGCGCCAACCGTCGCAGCCCAGCCGCACCTGCGTCCAGTAGGCGGCGAAGTCCGGGGACTGCTCTTCCAGCTCCTTTACGTACGCGATGAACTCGGCGGTGGTGGCGTCGGGCCGGGGTACGGCGTCGCCGCACGCGACGGAGAGGAGGGCGTCCCGAGTCCAGGTGTAGGATTGAGGGAGCGACGAGGGGCAGTAGCTGGTGGCCGACTGCGGGAGATTGAGGTTCAAGTAGAGGTTGGTGTAATTGCCGGCCATGGCCTCGGCAATGATGGTGGCTACGCTCGGGAACAACTGGATCGGCTGATACAAGCCTGAGAAGATCAAGTTGCGGACATCTTGCCTGGTGATCTCATCGGTGTTTTGACCTGATAGGTACTCGGCTGGCGATGCCTGAAGCTGATCGAGGAACGCGGAGACGCGGTCGTGGATATCGCCGGAGCTGGTGTCGTTGGGCTTATATAAGGCGCAGGCGGAGCCGCCTTCAAAGCACGTGTCGAAGAATATGTTGTAGACGTCTTCGGTGTTTTGGAGGTTCTTCTCCCATAGCTAAACAGATCTTGAGTTAGTATATCAGGATTCAAGTAAACAGATATTTAGATGGGGTCACTTACACCACCATAGTAATCATGAATATCCAGAACGCCCTCAAGGATCATACGTCCAACACGCCCGGGATACATCGACGCAAAGTAATTTCCAATCGCAGTCCCGTACGAGAAACCCCAGTACTGAATCCTCGCCACCTCCTTCTCCTGGCGCTGCTGCAGACGTCTCGGACCACCCCTTGCCTTCAGAGTCGCCGTCGTATTCGCGCTTCGCAGCTCCGCGATCTTATCCACAATCTCCACCATATCCCGCGCCACGCTCGACGTGCTCATGTACGCGCGGATGTCCTCCTCGCCCTCCTCGCACAGGCGGCCGAACGACCCGACGAGCGCCAGCTGGCGCCTGGCGATTTCGTCGCTCTCGTCCACGGGGCCCATGGCGCGCAGCTGCAGGGTGAAGACGGCGCGCGCGAACTCGTCGTTGAAGCAGTCGGCCCGCGGCTCCGAGTACGCGATCCCCCTCGGGTCGAAGCTCAGGATCTCGTAGCGCTTGGCGCCGTCCGCGATCCCTTGCAGCAGCGCGCCGTCCTCGACCAGGAAGTCCACACCCGAACCGCCGGGTCCCCCCGGGTTCACGATGATGGTGCCGCCGAACGACGGGTCCGTCTCGGGGACCGTCGCCGGAAGCGCAACGATGGCCAGGCTGACGCGCGCCGCTGTGCTGTTGGACGGGTTCAGCCAGTCGAGCGGCACCGAGAGCTTCGCGCACTTGAGGCCCTCGTAGCACGTCGTGTAGTTCAGCGACGTCGACGGCTGGATGCTGGACCAGTCGAAGGTGTCGGCGGCGACGGCCCGGCGGCCGAGGGCCGCGAGGAGGAGGCCGGTCTGTACCGCGGATCTCATTGCGGCGGAAGCAAGTTGTCGAAATTACTTATTACCTAGCTCGCGCCACAACCGACTGTCGAACTGAGTTGTTGGTTCGAAAATCAACATCGCGAAAACTTCGAGGATAGAAGTCGGCCATTTTCTTATTCGCTATTAGGCTGCCACACTAAGCGGCACAGTCTATTGTCTATTACTGATAGTAGTGCTGAGCCTCTGCTGTGGGGGGTAGGATTGGACTTGCGTGGTTTTGGGCTAAGCGGCGGGCAGTGGGAAGATGATGAGATTGTCAGGGCCAAAGTTGACAGTTCTGAAGCAGAGGCTGGATCAGCATGCTGACAGATCGCTCCAATACGCCGTATTTAGCTATATTGAGCTGCAAGCATTGTCAAGACTAATCTACGGCGTGAGCCAATCACAAAAAAGATGTAGAGCCCCGGTTTCCCCTATCTCCACTAGAGTATACCTTGTCCTGTGTCCTGTGTCCTGGTGCCATCAGCATCTCATCTCTTTTCAGCTCACCCACCTTAGGGCTCAATTCCGTACAATTCACATATTACCATGAGACTCATACCTTCGTCCAGTTTAGCAAAATTGTATTTCATATCATTACTATGGTTTGAAATCAACGGTTTCAAAGAACAAATAAGCTTTTTCCAGTGTCGGCACATGGCTGCCGATATCCGTCCTAAGCTTTAGGTATCCCTTGAAAGCTATATATTAACGAATAAAACTTATAATAATTAATAAAAAGAATTTAATTAATTAAATCGCAATGGATTTTAAAAATAATATATCGATAAATATTTATATAAATTATATATAATTTTATTATATTTATTTTAAAAAAAAATTAAAAATAATTATTATAAAATTTAATTTATTTTAATTTATATTATTATTTTTAATAATTATTTTTAATATATAAATTTATATTATATTTAATATATTTAAATTATATTTTATTAAAATAAAATAAATTATTTAATTTATAATAATTAAAAAATTTTTAATATATTATTAAATATATTATATATTATTTTTATTTAATATATATATATAAAATATAAAATTAATTAATTAAAAAAATTAATTTAATTTAATTAATTTATAATTAAATTAATTAATAATTATATTATTTATAATTTAATAAAAAAAATTTATTAATATTAAAATATAATTAATTAATATAATATAATTTATATATAAAATTAAATTTTAATTTTATATATAAAATTTTAAAATTTATAAAATTTTATAATAATTATATTTAATTAAATTTTATATTTTTAATATATATTTTATAATATTATATATATTTTTATAATATTTTTTTATTTATATTTTTTTATTAAATTATATAATTAATTATATTTAATTAATTAATATTAATTAATAATTTATTAATTATAAATAATAAAATCATTAAAAAAAATACAACTTTATAATTTAAATAATTATAATAATTTTATTTATTTATTAATTATTATATAATTATAATAAATATAATATTTTATATTATTTTAAAAATTTTAAAATTTTATAAAATAAATTAATAATATAAATTAATTATAAAAATCTTTTTTATTATATTATTAAATATTAAATTTATATTCGTTATATATTAAAAATTTTAATTATAATTAAATTAATATTTAAAATTTTATAAAAATAAATTAATAAAATTAATTAATTACGAAAAATATTATTTATTATATATATTATTAAATATTAAATTTATATTTATTATATATTAATAATTTTTATATAATTTTTAAATATTAAAATTTTATAAAATTAAATTAATATTTTTATAATTTATATAAAAATTTAATAAATTTTTTATTTTTTTATAATAAAAATTTATATTAATTTTATAGATTTTATTTTTAATAATTAAAATTACGATAATTTTAAATAATTATTAAATAATAAAAAAATTAATATATATATTATTAGATTTTTCGAAATATTATTTTGATTTAAATATAATAAACTATTTTAAAAAATATTTAAAAATAAATTTAATAATTAAATTTATATTTATTTTATAATAAATAATAAAGTTTTTTAAAAAGTAATTTACGAATATTTTTATTTTTATAATTTATATATTAATTATTATATTAATATTAATAAATTAATGAAAATTTTTACCGTTATTAATTTTTTTAAAATATAATTTTTTATTAATATTATTAATAATTTTATTTAAAAATATTTTAATATTTTTTTTTAAAAAATAATTTTATTTATTATTAAAAATTTAAATAAAAATATAAAAGAATTTAATTATATTTAAAATAATAATTATATTATTAAATTATTAATTTTATAATTTATATAATTTTTTTATAATTCTTATAATTTTTTTTATTAATTTGTCGTAATTATTATATTTAATAAAAATAAAAATTTATTAATATAAAATATAAAATTAATTAATTAAAAAAAATTAAATTAATTAATAATTATATTATTTATAATTTAATAAAAAAGAAATTTATTAATATTAAAATATAATTAATTAATATAATATAATTTATATATAAAATTAAATTTTAATTTTATACGTAAAATTTTAAAATTTTTAAAATTTTATAATTTTTATATTTAATAAAATTTAATATTTTTAATTATATATATTTTATAATATTATATTTTTATAATATTTTTTTATTTATATTTTTTTATTAAATTATATAATTAATGATATTTAATTAATTAATAATATATATAATTTATTATTATTTTTTTTAATTAAAAAATACTCGTAAATATATTTAAAAATAAAATTTTTATTAATTTATATTAAATAATAATTTTATTATATATTTAAATTAAATTATATATTAAAATTTTATAAAAATTTAATTATATATATTTTATATAATATTTAAATAATTTTTATGAGTTTTATTATATATATATTTATAAATTATTATCGGAAATTTACGTATATATTTATATATTTTTTCATATCGCTAAGGCGGGCTTAATAATATATATAATCTAATAATTTTACGAAAATAATTATTATAATTTAATAATTAATATTATTTAATTAATAATTTAATTTTAAATCTAACGAATTAAATTATATTAAAATCTAATTGGTATATATAAAATTATTTAAAATTAAAAATTATGCGATACCATATAATTCTTTTCGGAAATAATTGCCGGTTATATCGCATTTTGAAAGATTTTTATATAAATTTAAATATTCGAATAATTTAATTATATATAAATTTTTATTTAAAATTTTTATATTAATAAAAAGTTCTTTTTAATTTAAATTAAATAAATTAAATTACATTTTCATAGCTAATATAATTATAAAATTATTCGAAACGAAAAAGAATTAAAATATAACGAAATATGCCGGTTAAAATATATCGCAAATACTAAGTATTTATTAAATATAAATTCAAAAATAAATTATAAAATTACAAAAAAAACATCGTTAAAAAATTCTTAATTAAAATAATTAATTTATATAAATTACATAATATTATAAATAATACCGATAGAATTATACTAAGAATTATAATAAAATTAAATTTTTTAATGCGAAATTTTAAATGGATATATAAATATATACGTAAATTTCTAATAATAATTTATAAATATATATATAGTAAAATTCATTTTTATTTATTAATATTTATTAAAAATTTATATTAAAAAAAATATTATAAAAATAATATTTAATTATAAATTAATTAAAATAAATAATTTATTAAAAAAAAAAATAATATTAAATATATAATATAAATATATAAAAATCCATTATATAATATTTTAATAATATATATTATATTTTTTAGTTTTTATATTAATATTAATATTTATTTATATAAATATATAATAAAATTATTAATATAAAATATTAAAATATTAAAATTAAATATTATAAGAAATTTAGATTATTAATAATTAAATGGGTTATATAAAAATTTTATATATTAAAATTAATCATATAAATATATTAATAAAAATTATATTTAAAATTTTAAAATTATTATTAAAATTTAATATATATTTTTTTAATAAAAAAAAATTAATATTTTTATTAATATTAATATTTTTAATTAATAATTTTTTTTTAATTTATATTTTAATATATATTTTTTTAATTTATATTATAAATATATATAATTATAATAAAATATATAAATTAAAAATATTAAAAATATATTTAAAAATAATATTATTATTTATTAATAAAAATAATTTATTAAAAATAATTTAATAATTAATAAATAAATATAATTAATTAAAAATAAATTAAATAAAAATAATTATTAAAAATAATTTATTAAAAATATATTAATAATAATTTAATAATAATAATTTATTAATAATAATTTATTAAAAAATAATTTATTAATAATAATTAAAAATATTATTAATAATATTATTATTAATTTAATTTTTATTAATTTAATAAATAAAAAATAAATAAATCGTAATTTATTGCGATTTGTTATTTGGAAGTTTGGCTAGTTAGTTGATCCGGTTTAAAGTTCGTTTATAAGAAATTCGCCGGGAGCGCATATTGCTAATTAAATTTTAAAAAATATAACGATTTTTTTAATTTCTTAATTATAAAAATTATTATTATTTATTATTAATAAATGCTTAATATAATAATTATAAACCTAATAACGTTAAATTATAATTAATTATTATTATATAAATATAAAATTAATAATATTAATAATTTATTTTTTTTTTTATAAAAAAATTTTTATTTTATTTTTATTTTATTATTATAATATTAATTATAAATTTAATTAAAATACTTAGCGCTATTAAAATAATAAAATTTAAAAACTTTGATAATTAATTTAAATAATATATTTAATATAAATATTAAATATATTAGCGTAAAATTTAATTAATAATTAATCCCGATGCTTTTAATTTTAATATAATATTAATTTAAATTTCCTTTTTATTAATATACGATTATATATAATAAATTAAAATAAATTATTATTTTTAAAAATATAAAAAACATATAGAAATATAAAAAATATTAAATAAAATTACATAAAAGTGTAAATTTATTATTTTAATTATACCGATATGTAAAAAAATTAAAATAAAATATGATAATAAATGTAAAGATTATTTAATATGTTTATTTAATTAATTAATAAAATCTATATATAATATTATTATATAAAATTAGATTATTAAATCTATTAATTTTATAATTTTAATTTTTATTTTAATTAAATTTAAATTATTATATTTTAATTACGAATTTTTTTTATAACGGATATTCCGTTTATTTAAAAAATATTATATATTTTTTAATAATAATATATTTTATATAATTTAAATTTAATATATATAAATTTTATTAATTAATATTATTAAATATTTTAAAAAAGAATTTTTATTAAAACGAAAGTAAAAAATATATTAGAAATATAAAATTAATTAAATATTAAATAATTTTTATTAATTATTAAAAAATTTAATTTTATTTAAATAAATTAATAATTTTCAAAATTTACTAAAATAAAGGTTTTTAAATTAAAATAAATACTTTTTAAAAATTTTATTTATTAATATTTAATGTTATTTTAATTAGCTTAGATTTCAATTTAAAAGATAAATAGTTGCGTTATTTAGTTACACCGCTATTAGTTTATATAAATATATTTATGGGTTTAAATATAATGTCTTTTAAATTAATATCTAAGTTAATATAGGTGTTTTTTAGAATTAAATGTAATATTTATTTTATAATTAAAATAGATTTTTAATATATATTTGCTAAATATAATATATTTATATTTAATATAATTATTAAATTATAATTATTAGTTATATATTTATTTGATTATTTTTTATATTTATTTTATATTTTTATATACCTAAAAGCGGGTGCGCTATTTAAAAAATAATGTAAAATCGATGCATGCGATATTTCCCAAGTGTTATTTATTATTTAATGATAATTTAATAACTAATGGATTATAACCGTACGTATAATCTAAATAAAAATATAATTTAAGGATAAAAAATTAAATTTTTTATTTCCTAAGTTAATTTTTATTTAGATGTGATTGGTAATTATTATATTATTATAGAAAAGCGATTATATTATAACATTGAAATTATTTACGGCTAAATAAATGCATTATCCGCTCTAGTAACCGTATATATAATCTAAATAAAAATATAACTTAGGGATAAAAAATTAAATTTTTTATTTTTTAAATTAATTTTTATTTAGATGCGATTGTTAATTATTATATTATTATAAAAAAGCATTTATATTATTATTTTAAAATTATTTATAATCGTAATAGGGTTAGGGTTAGGGTTAGGGTTAGGGTTAGGGTTAGGGTTAGGGTTAGGGTTAGGGTTAGGGTTAGGGTTAGGGTTAGGGTTAGGGTTAGGG